>CAUYRH010011142.1:0-29511 GCA_963574655.1 Perodicticus potto | reverse complement strand
AGCTGTCACCCTGGATAGAGTGCTGTGGCATCACAGCTCACAGCAACCTCCAATTCCAGGGCTCAAGCGAGTCTCTTGCCTCTGCCTCCCAAGTAGCGGGGACTACAGGTGCCCACCACAACGCCCGGCCATTTTTTTTTTGGTTGCAACCGTCATTGTTGTTTGGTGGGCCTGGGCTGGATTCTAACCCGCCAGCTCAGGTGTACGTGGCTGGCGCCTTAGCCCACTGAGCCACAGGCGCCGAGCCATGTTTAGTTTTTTAAATGATAATATCTAGATTTTGTAGAGTACTCACCAGATGCTAAGTATTGTTCTAAGTACTTCATATATATCATCTCATTTAATCCTCACCACATCTCTAGGAAGTAGGTGTTATTTTTGTCTTCATTTTGTAATTGAGGAAACTGAGTCATAGTGTGAACAACTTGCTCAGATTAAACTATTAGCATGTGCCAGAGCCAAGACTTGGGTCAAAGGCTGGCTGCAGTGGCTCGTGCCTATAATCCTAGCACTCTGGGAGGCCGAGGTGGGTGGATTGCCTGAGCTCACAGGTTTAAAACCAGCCTGAGCAAGAGTGAAACCCCATCTCTAAAAAATAGTTGGGCATTGTGGCGGGCTCCTGTAGTCCCAGCTACTTGGGAGACTGAGACAAGAGAATCGCTTGAGACCAAGAGTTTGAGGTTGCTGTGAGTTATGACACCACAGCACTGTACCAAGGGCAACATAGTGAGATTCTGTCTCAACAAAACAAAACAAAAAAAGGTTCAGTGCCCCTAGCTCAGTAAGTAGGGTGCCGCCACACACACGGAAGCTGGCAGGTTCGAACCCAGCCCGGGACTGTTAAACAACAATGACAAGTGCAACCAAAAAATAGCCGGGCATTGTGGCGGGTGCCTGTAGTCCCAGCTACTTGGGAGGCTGAAGCAAGAGAATCGCTTAAGCCCAAGAGTTTGAGGTTGCTTTGAGCTGTGATACCACGGCACTCTACCGAGGGAGACATAGTGAGACTCTGCTTAAAAAAAAAAAAAAAAAAGACTTAAGTCAAACTGTCTGGATCCGAGTCCTTGCTGTTAAACATGGTAGATTCTAGATTCTTCAAAGCAAAGTCCTTAACACTGACTAGCTTTTAGAATATGTAGTAGATGCTAGTCATTTACCTGTCTACTCTCAGATTCATTCTCTTGCCTCTTGCTGCAAACTACATTTCCCAAATTTCCTTGCCACGTGGTTTTGGGCTAGGTTCAGCTAGCAGGAGGCACTAGTGGGAGACTTCAAGAGAAGTGGGGACGGAAAATCCAGAGTAAGCCCTATCCTCTGCCCCCTTCAGCTTTGTCTTTAGCAGGAGCTGTGCATCTTCTGTGGTTCTACCTCCCATCAGTTAACCAGCCTTTAGGCTCTGATAATACTACCTCCCTCCTTTGTTCCTCCAGATTCCTGCTGTTGCTAATCTCTGGGCTACCTCACCCTCTCCTTTTTGGTTTTCAGTATTCCATCATATTTGTGACGTTCTTTGATAAATTTTTTCTATTGGACTATATGACATGGTTTCTTTCTTTCTTTCTTATTTTTATTTGTTTTTATTTATATTTATTTTATTTTTATTTTTTGAGACAGAGCCTCAAGCTGTTACCCTGGATAGAGTGCTGTGGCATCACAGCTCACAGCAACCTCCAACTCCTGGGCTCAAGCGAGTCTCCTGCCTCCGCCTCCCAAGCAGCTGGGACTACAGGCGCCCGCCACAACACCCAGCCATTTTTTGGTTGCAGCCGTCATTGTTGTTTGGCAGGCCCAGGCTGGATTCGAACCTGCCAGCTCAGGTGTATGTGGCTGGTGCCTTAGCCCTTTGAGCTACAGGCGCCGAGCCACTTTCTTTCTTTCTTGACAAAGTCTCATTTTGTCACCCTTGGTAGAGTGCTGTGAGCTATGATGCCATAGCACTCTACCCTACTCTTGGGCTCAAGCGATTCTCTTGTCTCTGCCTCCCAAGTAGCTGGGACTACAGGCGCCCGCCACAATGCCTGTCTATTTTTATTTATTTATTTTTTATTTTTATCTTTTTGGGAACAGAGCCTCAAGCTGTTGCCCTGGGTAAAGTGCCATGGCATCCCAGCTCATAGCAACCTCCAACTCCTGGGCTCAAGCAAGTCTCCTGCCTCTGCCTCCCAAGTAGCTGGGACTACAGGCGCCCACCACAACGCCTGGCTATTTTTTGGTTGCAGCCGTCATTGTTGTTTGGCGGGCCCAGGCTGAATTCAAACCCGCCAGCTCAGGTGTATGTGGCTGGCACCTTAGCCACTTGAGCCACAGGTGCTGAGCCCTGCCTGTCTATTTTTAGAGATGAAGTCTCCCTCTCCCTCTTGCTTGAGCTGGTCTTGAACCTGTGAGTTCAGGCAATCCACCCACCTTGGCCTCCCAAAGTGCTAGGATTACGGACGTAAGCCACAGCTCCTGGCACTGGAAGCCACATTTTTTTTTTTTTTTTGAGACAGAGTCTCACTTTGTTGCCCCTGGTAGAGTGCTATGGCATCACAGCTCACAGCAACCTCTGACTCCTGAGCTTAAGCGATTCTCTTGCCTCAGCCTCCCGAGCAGCTGGGATTATAGGCGCCCGCCACAACATCTAGCTATTTTTTTGTTGCAGTTTGACTGGGGCCAGGTCTGAACCCGCCACCCTAGGTATATGGGGCCGGTGCCCTACTCACTGAGCCAGAGATGCTGCCCTGGAAGCCACATTTTAAAAGATTAGTAAAATGGGGGGTGGCACCTGTGTCTCAAAGGAGTAGGGCACAGGCCCCATGTACCAGAGGTGGCAGGTTCAAAGCCGACGCCGTCCAAAAACTGCAAAAAATATTAGTAAAATGAAATAATCCAGCAGAAGGTGACAGGAATATTATATGATCAGCTGTTTATGCAATTGGAAAGTGTTTCAACTAGGCTCAGCTCTCATAGCACAGTGGTTGTGATGTCAGCCACATACATGGAGGTTAGTGGGTTTGAACCCAGCCTGGGCCAGCTAAACAACAATACACTGCAACAAAAAATAGCTGGGTGTTGTGACAGGTGCCTATAGTCCCAGCTACTTGGGAGACTGAGGCAAGAGAATTGCTTAAGCCCAAGAGTTGGAGGTTGCTGTGAGCTTTGATGGCATAGCACTCTACCCAGGACCACAAAGTGAGACTCTGTCTCAAAAAAAAAAAAAGTTTTTCAACTAAAGAAAAGCTCAATTTTACCATAGGATACAGTACATGAAAACTAGATTCGTGGCCAGGTGCAGTGGCCGATACCTGTAACCCTAGCATTCCGAGAGGGAGGCCGAGGTGAGTGGATTGCTTGAGCTCACAGGTTCTAGACCAGCCTGAACAAGAGTGAGACCTTGTCTCTAAAAATAGCCAGACGTTGCGCAGCGCCTGTAGCTCATCGAGTGGGGCGCTGGCCCCATATACTGAAGGTGGTGGGTTCAAATCCGGCCTCGGCTGAACGGCAAAACAGAAAAATAGCCGGGCGTTGTGGCAGGCGCCTGTAGTCCCAGCTGCTTGGGAGGCTGAGGCAAGAGAATCGCCTAAACTGAGGAGTTGGAGGTTGCTGTGAGCTGTGTGACGCCACAGCCCAATAAAGTGAGACTCTGTCTCTACAACAACAAAAAAAATAGCCAGAAGCTGTGGCGGGCCCCTGTAGTCCCAGCTACTTGCGAGGCTGAGGCAAGAAAATCACTTAAGGCTGGGCACCCTTAGCTCAGCAGTAAGGGTGCAGGCCACATGCACCAGGGCTGGTGAGTTCCAACCCAAACCAAGCCTGCTAAACAAACATACGAATAGCCAGGCGTTGTGGCAGGTGTCTGTAGTCCCAGCTGCAAGGGAGGCTGAGGCAAGAAAATCGCTTGAGCCCAGGAGTTTGAGGTTACTGTGAGCTATGACTCCACAGCACTCTACTTAGGGCGACAAAGTGAGACTCTGTCTCAAAAAAAGAAAGAAAAAAGAAGGAATGAAATGAAATAAAATTTAAAAAGAAATTTAAAGACTTTTATAAATGTGAAGTGAGGCGGAAAGGATTCTCCCGCCCCCAAGATGGGGATAACAGGAGGATGGGTGCAGGTTAGAGGCCGTCCAGGAGGGATGAGTATGATCTCCAAAAGTCTAAGGGAATTGGCACAGAAATATCCCACTTTTGGATAAAGAGGACACAGAGGCCTGCAGCCTTAGCCAGAGGGAGTTCTGTGATAGCATTCTGAAGTCCAGGAGTGTAGAGCCTCTCCTGGACTCCTGTCCTAAGACCCAGGGGACTGGCATCCTGGAACGATCACTGCCTGAGGCATCCACATGGGGGCAGTGTGACAACCCTGAAGGGCTCTGATGGGAGGGTATAAAAGGGCCTCCCTTCTTCCCTCCCGCGTGCCTTTGCCCCGCACCCCCTTCACCCCATTAAGGTGTTAGATTAATAAAGGCTGCTCACCCACCCCCACCCCCAAGGGGAGAGCAGGCTGAAACTCTTGGCTTTTCTGTCTCTTCAGCTAGAAGGCTAAGAACGGCTTGTCTGGCTGTCTCGTTCAGAGTCCCACCCCTGTAAGTACAGGTGTCCATAATGGAAACATGGACAAGTGGGAAAGGAGAAAGGACAGTGTCCGTGGCCCTGGTGAAGCTGACTGCCCCGGCCTGAGTTCCCCAAGTTCATTTGGAGTCCCAATACCCACCACAAGGGGGAGCTACCAGCCCGCAAACCCTGCCAGTTGGTCTCTGCCTTAGAGGAGGTGGGCCCAGCCAGAGTGCGGTGGGTGTTCCTCTGGGTCTCTTCCCTGTCTTTCCTTACATGCAGTCTTACACAGGTATGAGATGGAAGCACCTCTGGAGCCCAGGCCAGTAGAGCAGAGGAGAGAGTGGGGACTCGTGGCATGAAGCTTAGAGGTGTGTAGGGAAGAGAGACCTCCAAGTGAAGACTGGGCAGAGGGTACAACCTGAAGGCTTGGTATTTCCCGAAGAGTGGGATCGACAAAACCTGATACCAACCACTCCCAGATTAAGGGTAGGCTGAGAGTGGAAGGTTGACACCTAATGAGGGAGAGTAGGGCCTCTATGGGCAAAGTAGGAGCATGAGTTTCTTTACCTCAATACATTTTTCTTTCGTTTTAACCTTTCAAAGGTTGAGGTAAAATACACAGTGACGTTCACAATGTACACTTAGTTTTAGTGTACAGCTCAGTGATTTTTCTTTTTTGAGGCATTCTCACTCTGTTGAGTCATCATAAGTCACAGCAACCTCAAACTGTTGGGCTTCTGGAATCCTCCTGCCTCAGCTTCCCAAGTAGCTGGGCTTACAGAGGCATGTAACTGGAGTTAATTTTTTGTATTTTTTTGTAAAGATGGTGTCTCGACCTTGCTCAGGCTGGTCTCTAACACCTCCTTACCTGAAGCAAACCTCCCACCTTGGGCTCACAAAGTACAAGGACAACAGACATGAGCCACAGGGCTGGCTAGCGCTGATTTTTTTTTTTTTTTTTTTTTTTTGAGACAAGAGTTTCACACATAGACAAGTGGGAAAGAAGAAGGGACAGTGTCCATGGCCCTGGTGAAGCTGACCACCCCGGCCTGAGTTCCCCAAGTTCATTTGGAGACAAGAGTCAGAGGGCCATGGTGCCATAGCTCACAGCAACCTCAAACTCTTGGACTCAGGTGATCCTCTTGCCTCAGCCTCCTGACTACAGGTGCCTGCTACAATGCCCTGATAGTTTTTCTATTTTTAATAGAGACAGGATCTCACTCTTTCTCAGGCTGATCTTGAGTTCCTGAGTGCAAGCAATCCATCTGTCTTGGTCTCCCAGAGTGCTAGGATTATAGATAGGTGTGAGCCACTGCTCCCAGCAACTCTATGATTTTTTTTTTTTTTTTGAACAGAGTCTCACTCAGTCACCCTGGGATTGAGTGCCATGGCATCATAGCTCATAATAGCTCACAGCAACCTTAAACTCTTGGGCTCAAGCGATTCTCTTGCCTCAACCTGCTGAGTAGTTGGGACTATGGGCACCTACCACAACGCCCAGCTATTTTTTTTTTTTTTTTAGAGATGGGGTTTCACTCTCACTCAGGCTGGTCTTGAACTCCTGAGCTCAGGCAGTCGACCTGCCTCAGCCTCCCAGAGTGCTAGGATTACAGGCATAAGCCACTGTGCCGGACCTACAGCTCTATGATTGTTTAGCTTATGTGTTCATTACTTATGTATACAATACTTATATAATCACAACTGCCACTGGCAGTTAATTTGACAAACTTTTTTTTTTGAGAGTCTCCTTATGTTGCCCTCAGTATGAGTGCTGTGGCATCACAGCTCACAGCAACCTCAAACTCTTGAGCTTAAGCAATTCTCTTGCCTCAGCCTCCCAGTAGCTGGGACTACAGGCACCCACCATAATGCCCGGCTGTTTTTTTGTTATTGTTGTCATTGTTGTTTAGCAGGCCCCAGTGCATGTGGCTGGCGCCCTAACCACTCAACTATGGGCGCCGAGCCCAATTTGACAAACTTTTGTTGCTTCCTGTGTGCCTAGTATCATCTTACTCTTTTGTAAGAAAATCAAGGACAGGGCCATGTAGGGGCTATGGCCATAACCCTAGCACTCCTGTAGTCCTAGTACTCTGAGAGGCTAAGCCAGGAGGATTGCTTGAGCTTCGGAGTTTGAGACCACTGTGAGCAACAGTGGGCCCCCATCTCTAGTAAAAATAGAAAAATTAGCTGGGCTTTGTGTGGGTAACTGTGGTCACAGCTACTTGGGAGGCTGAGGTAAAAGGATTGATTGCTTGAACTCAGGTGTTTGAGGTTGCTGTGAGTTAGGCTGATGCCATGGCACTCTAGCCTGGGTGATGGAGGGAGACTCTGTCTCAAAAAAAAAACAAAAAAACAACAAAACAAAAGAGGCTCAGGGCTTGTAGCTCAGTGAGTAGGGTGTCAGTCACATACACTGAGGTTGGTGGGTTCAAGTCTGGTCCAGGCCAGCTAAACAACGATAGCTGCAACAACAGCAAAAAAATAGCCAGGCATTGTGGCAGGCACCTGTAGTCCCAGCTACTTGGGAAGCTGAGGCAAGAGAATCACTTAAGCCCAAGAGTTTGAGGTTGCTGTGAGCTGTGATGCCACAGCACTCTACCGAGGGTGACATAGTGAGACTCTGTCTCAAAAAATAAATAAATAAATAAAAGAAAGAAAAGTGAGAACAGAACATGTTTGTCCAGTGGCCATGATGGATTACAGTAATTCCTTCACAGAACTATACCATCGGTGCCTGATATAGGAGGGCAACGGATGTGTCGTGTTCTCACAGTGACTATAATTTTGAAATCCAAAATGGGAAGAATTGTCTCCTGTGTCTGAATATATTAACTCGCAGAACTTCAGGGGACATTATTGGATCTAGGGCAGCCGTACTCCTAGTACGGAGTCAGGCACTGAATGGACAAAGAGAATTTTGGGAAACTGATCTTGGAATCTTGAGGAACTGGTGCTACATGTCCCTGGACGCTGAGCAAAGGGTGAGATCATTGAACAGTATGAATCAAAGTGAACTGGATCCTGTGTTGGATGTGAGTATGAGAGGCCTCCTGAGGCACCAGCCGTTTTCTGCTTTGTGGTCAGCCTGGCTTTGCCCCAACTAGAGCCCATCCTGCCTTAAGTCAGGGAAGTGCCCCTGACGGGAATCAAGTGAGTGCG
Source organism: Perodicticus potto (assembly GCA_963574655.1). Lineage (NCBI taxonomy): Eukaryota > Metazoa > Chordata > Mammalia > Primates > Lorisidae > Perodicticus > Perodicticus potto. Next base: position 21,822 of record CAUYRH010011142.1, on the reverse strand, counting down.
CAGGATGTGACCCATGGAAAGGCAGCTCCCAGATCTGGCCTGGTCCCTGGGTCAATGAGCTGCTTCAGGCACTCAAAGGAAGCCCTTCTGCCCATTTACCACAGGGTTGTCACCTCTTCTGTGTCCTCCACTGTCCCTCCTTACCCAGGTGTGGGTCTTTGGGGGCATGAAGCTGGTCTCCTCTGTCTTTCGGCCACAAAGGCCTCAGTGGCTGAGGAATAAGGGACTCTGGGGGCAGCTGGCCTCAGCACGGAGGCAGAAGAGGCTGCTTCTTAGGGGTGTAGTGATAGTCCTGGCCTGGGGTGCCTGGATGATCTTGCTATGGAACCCCTGGGGCCAGGACTGGTTGCAGGGGAGGATAGAGGGGGCTGGGCCTGACTGGGGAAGGTTGGCCTGGAAGGAGCTGAGCCATCGGCCCTGGGCCAGAGTGGAAAGTATGTGTGTGAGCTCATTTGGATAGTGGCTTCTGGCCAGTCAGGCCTGCCTCCTTTCCAAGCCCTGGCTGCCCAGCCCCCTTGCAGGCTGCCTCTGGTTTCCCCCATTTCTCAGCTGAGGGAGGAAGGCTGAAACCCCCACAGATGGGGCTCTGTGTACAGACTTGATCTCCTTCAGGAGGTGAACTCAAATTTGGAGCACTAGGTAGGAAGAGGGTAGGACAATGGAGCAGTCCTGACTGGGGTTTTCTTGGGCCTTAGGGATTGGGCACCACCCCTGAAGAGCTCTGCTTCCTCCCAGGCCATTGTGTTCAGCCAGTCATGCCCCTCCCCCCCACTGCTGCCATTATCTCACCAGTGTCTTTCTCTGAGTCTTGGTGCTGCTACCTTCCTTCTCTCAGAGTGCTGGCTCTGCCCCCCAAAAGGGGGGTGATGGGCTTGCAAAGTGGGTTCCTGAGGAAGAACCCCTCTCCCCTACACGGCACAGTGAGCAAGCAGGTTCCCAAAGGCATGTGACCGCCAAGACATTCCTATCAGGGGCACTTCCCTGACATAGGGCAGGATGGGCTTTAGTTGGGCAAAGCCAGGCTGACCCAGTTACACAGGGTTCACACTGGAAGAGACACCTTAGAGACAATGCCAGGATCTGTCTGTACAGACAAAAAAAATTGGACATATCTGGGTTTTAAATGTGGACTAAAAAGCTCCCGCATTGAGCAAGTAATTTATCTTTCTGGGCCTCACTTTCCTCATCTGTAAAATGGGGCAATGTTAGTGCTTATGTTATTGTATGTTGTAAGGACCTCAGCAAATGTTAGTTTTCCAGCACTGGAAGGGGAAGGAGGGATACAGAGATCAAAGAGAGAACTGGTAAGTCAGATTGTGGGGAGAAGGGGTTCCAGAGGATCAGTGAAAGACCAGCAGAACTAGCTAGAGTGTGTGCAGGGTGTCACTCTGCCCGGTCCTCTCTCCTCTAGAGGGCCTAGTTCCCTTCCTTTCCTTGCCATCCTGCTGACCCAGCGCCTGGCTGGCAGCCTTGGAGGCATGGGCCCAGCTGGTGGCAGGAGCCCTGGAGAAAGGCAGGCAATGGCAAAGGAGTCCATGGCCTCCCTTCAAATGTGGGGGGTTTAGGAGTGGGCCGAGTACTGCTCCTCCTTGGCCCTTGCTCCCAGTCTAGCACCTCCTTCACACCAGCTTTCCTGGGTTCTGCCCAAACCTCCTTAGAGATTCTCCTTGGCTCCCTCCTGGCTGCTCCAACTCACATGTACTGCTTTCGAATAAAGGAACTTGGAACTGCAGAAACTGGGTCAGGCCCAATGGACAATCGGGGTAGGGCCAAGTGTGCAGGTCTCTTGGAAGCCACAGGCCCTGTGCTCTCCCCTCACCCTGGCATGACCTGGCAACTCACTCAATGGGGCCTTGTGATCACTGAGGCACCTCCCAGGGTCACTGGGCAGCCTCTCTGGGGTGGATCAGGCAGGCTTTAGCACGTCAGAGGCACGAGACCCTGCAGCCTCCACCCTGCAATTCTCCCTGGTTGTGAAGCCTATCTTCCACCTCTTCCCCCTTTGTCCCTAGTCCTCCATTCCCGTCTCCCCTTTGGCTCCAGAGAGCATCTTGTGATTCCAGAATCAGGGCCAAACAATTTCCTCGTGATGGAGAAACCGCACTCCAGCGCGGGAGCCCCAGGCTCCCCCTTCTCTTCCCTCTGGCAATCCCCCACTCCAGGCTCCTCTACTGGCTCCAGCTGTGTTTTGCAAAACTCCCACTGGATAACATCTGTAATTGCCTCCAGATGTGGACCACAAAAACACAAAGGGGCCATGAGCTCATCTTTGAGTTCCTTGCCACTAGCCCTGGCCCCACCACTCCCAGATGGCTGACTTCCCCCGGTCACCTTCTCGATGTTCTAGCCCCTCCAGTAAGTGTGGTGGGGAGGTGGTATCCAGTACCACTGGGACACATACACAGACCCTGCCAAACAGCTGTTGGCAGGGGAAACACAGGAGGCCAGGCACAGGGTCAGGGCTCCTGGCTGGCAGGAAGGTGGGGTACCCCTTCTGCCAAAGCAATCATACTAACCAGCCCTGAATAACAGCTGGATTGACCGACTGGCATAGATGAGGCCAGGGCTCTGTGAGGCAGGGTGTGGAGGGGGCCTGGGCTGAGGCAGGAAGGGAAGGCGGGTAGAGAGAGGGACCAGCTCTTCCCCAGCTGAGCTGACTCAGCACTGAGTTGATTCCTCACTGTAGGCTCGTTTTGGAGGAAGGGTGGGTCGACAGCCTGGGAACCGTCTGGGGCAGCAGTTTGTAAGATTTTACCCTTCCAATGTGGCTCTCCCGGGCAAGCGGGTGAGATCTGTTTTGCTAGAGAACCACTGCTCCTAATAGGCCACGGGGCAACATCTTTTTCTTTCATTTGCTTCTGACCTGCCACTGAGCCTGAAGCTGAATATGATCGGGGAATCCTCTGCCTCAGGCAGAGAGGCAAAGGAAATGGAGGGTCTGTGGGCAGATCACATGATAGGGTAATGCAATTTAGGAAGATTTTCCAAATGGCCTCATCTTGGCCACTTCCTCTTGTCTTTGAGCCTTGGGTCTCAAAGGCATCCTTTGAGGAACTGCAACCACTCCCCTGCTCCCCATCTCTGTCCCCCGATTCCCTTTAGTCCACCAAGAATAAATCTATTCCAGCTCAGTGCCTGTGGCTTAACAGGCTAAGGCGCCAGCCATGTACACCTGAGCTGGTGGGTTCGAATCCAGCCCAAGCCCGCCAAACAACAATGATGGCTGCAACCAAAAAATGGCCGGGTGTTGTGGCGGGCGCCTGTAGTCTCAGCTACTTGGGAGGCGGAGGCAAGAGACTCGCTTGAGCCCAGGAATTGTGGAGGTTGCTGTGAGCTGTGATGCTACAGCACTCTATCCAGGGTGACAGCTTGAGGCTCTGTCTCAAAAAAAAAAAAAGAATAAATCTATTCCTTTACCAAAAAATACCCAAACCCCACTTCATGGAAAACACCGCTCATGATGGGCATTTCCCCCTTTACAGCCCCTACTTATCCATATCCCATTCATCCCTATACCGAACTGCAGCCACACACATGTGAAACACAGTTTATTCTTTGTGGAAAAGTTGAACAAGGTCAAAAATGTCCTAAGAGGGCACCAACCCAGCCCTGCCCTGCAGGTTCCTGGGGTCAGATGCCTCTGCCCCCCACCCCCACCCCAACCCCACCCCTTGTTAACAAAAAGGAACTGATTTCAATGGAATTCATATATAATAATTATAATAAAAATATACATTAAACAAAATAAAAAAACAAACAATACAGAAATTTAGCCGAACTGCCAGCACCGTTCACCCCATTTCCCCCACCCCACTCCCCTGGCATCCCATTCCTCTCGCTGCCTCCACAGGGTCTCACTCTCCCAAGTCCCCAGTACCATGACCAACACGTTAGGTGGTAGTCGAAGGAGACGTGGGCTGGGTGGGGAGAGGGAGGGCAGGCTGAGGGGTGTGACACCAGGGAAGTGAGGGCCTTACCAGGCTCCTGCCCCTCACTGAGGTGGCCAGGCAGGCTGAGACTGAGCACCATGAGGTCTCTGGAGGCCTCTCTCATTAAGGCCCCAAGTCGGCAGTCCCTATGTGTGCCCTCTGCTCCTTTCTCTGGGCTGCCCACCCTTCCCTCCATGCTGCCTGGTCAGCGAGGACTGGGACCAAGAAGAGCAAGTGTGCCTTCCTTAGGACCCTTCCTGAGAGCGCCAAACAACACACCCTGTGGCACACCTGCTCGGCTTGGCCTGGCCTGCCTGGCCCCCAGCTGTCCACTGCTATCACACTTCTTTTCCCCCTTTGGTCCCATGCTGTTCCCTCTGGCTGCTCTGCCCTTGGGCCCGATCCCCAGCTACCTGCAGGTGAGCAAGGTTCCTTCTCATGGCTTTCAGGCTCACCCCCAGAGCTCTGACCCCACCCTGGTAGCGGTACCCCCTGGTTTCAGCTCTTCCAATTGTGAAACTCCCATCCAAGGCTAATATTCGAGAGGGGTAGGGCTGCAAAACATTTCTTCAGCCCCATTTTAGTCCTTAATGGCTCAGGCTTCTTCCTTGGAAGTTCTCCGGGTAGTTGGGGCAGGGGCAGATCTTTGAGGAACTTGACAGCAGACCTTCTCTGAGTTTTCCTCCCGTGGTCTCAGGGTGGCTGAGAGACCCTCACGCTCTCTCAGGGTCTTCACCCCCCAAGAAGATTAGATTCCTTTTAGCCAGAATTAGTGGGAGGCTGCCAATTGGGTACACCTGGGGCTTCCAGGACTGGAGTGCCCAGAGCCTCTTGAGGTCAGAGTTCAGAGGTTTAAAGGTATGTCAGGGGATGGAAAAGGAGCAGACGACCCCATTTGACCTTTACCAGCCAGGTCTGAGGGTCCTGCCTTCAAGTGCAGAGCCCCCAAGACATTCAGATGGGGCTGGACACACACCAAGCTATGGGGTTCCCCCGAGGGGCAGAGGCTGGAAGGGGCACCTTCTAGCTCAGTCCTCAGAGGACCCATCTAGGGAAGATGCAATGCCAGGGGTGAGGGTGGGAGGGGCCAGCCAGGAGACAGAGAGAAGGGAGGCTGGGAGGAAGGGTCTCGGGGGACAGGAGCAGCCCACCTACCACCACCTGCTGCCACTGGCCTTCAGAGGCAAAGTCCTCGTGGTAGGAGTGGGTGGGCCGGCAGTGGGGGTCAGACCTTGTCCAGCAGGGAACGCTGGCAGTAGAGCAGTCGCTTGGGCGTCCCATGGCGTCTGAAGAAGAAGACTGCAAGGCCCACTGCCAGCACCAGGAGCAGGAGCAGCACCGGAAGCACCACGGCGGCAGCGCTCACTGCCCCACTACCCTCCTCGTCCACCTCGATGATGATCACCTCCGTCTCCTCCTCAGTCCCCTCATCTGGCCGGCCCCCTGATGGGCAGCCCATCCAGTCCCTCAGGGCTGATTTGGGGTAGCCCGGTTCTACCTTCAGCTTCTGGTTGTTGAATTTCCAGTATTTGTTCCCCTTGTAGAAGTAAGTGAAGACTGCATGGGGTCCACAAGATGGTGGTCAGGAAGGCACAAGAAAAGACAGGGTCCAGGAGAGGACCCAGAGAGAGGAGAGGAGAGGCACAAAGGCAACTTTGTTAGTGTGAGGGCCAGCTGAGTCACCTTCATCTTTCTGGGTACACATTTCCTCAGCTGTTCAAGGAGTGCAATTACAGGCCAGGTTCGAAGGGTGGCGGGATTAAGGCATGATGTATGGAAAGCTCTTAGCCTGGTGCTTAACGCCTAGCTCGTGGATAAGACCCCACTACTGTTATCACTGTTACTATTTTCCTTAGGACACTGGCTCAGCCTTTTTTTTTTTTTGAGACAGAGTTTCACTTTGTCACCCTCTATATAGAGTGCCGTGGTGTCTTAGCTCATAGCAACCTCAAACTCTTGGGGTTAAGCGATTCTCTTGCCTGAGCCTCCCAAGTAGCTGGGACTTCAGGTGCCTGCCACAAGGTCCAGCTATTTTTAGGGACAGGGGTCTAACTTTTGCTCAGGCTGGTCTGGAACCTGTGAGCTCAGGGCAATCCACCTGCCTCAGCCTCCAGAGTGCTAGGATTATAGGCGTGAGCCACCGTACCTGGCCTCCACTTGCTCAGTCTTTCCACTTGCTCTTCCTAAATTCCCTATTCCCACCCTCCTCTTGTGGACACCTTTTCTTGCCCCTCTCACCTTCATCACTGCCCATGAACGACCCTTTGGGAGACTCAGGGATTCCTTCCCAGACTTTGATGTTTTTCGGGTATTCGCTGTCCACTGCTCTAAGTTCCTCGTTGAATCGGTAGTACCTGGGGGTGGGAGGGAAGGGGAGTCGATGGACACTGGACATGTCTTAAGAGGGCAGCAGGACCCAGGGCAGAATTCAACAGTGAGCAAAGGGTAGCTGTGGACAGGTTGGGACACATGGGTTTTGGGTAATGAGGGCCTGCTGCTGAAAGTGGCAGAAGGTGGGGGTGGAAGGAAGGGCCCAGGCTACAAGGAGCCACTAGTAGACCTTAATAACCATTCCTGGCTGCTTGGGTGGAGGCTCAGTGCTGGGGGCAGGAGGCGTAAAATGACCAGGTCTGCAATGTTGACCCGGTCACATCCCACTCACACAGTCCCAAAGGAGGCTGACCGTTGTTAGGCAATAGCAGAGGCTCAGCCAGCTCCTTTTCTAGGGAACTGCCTTGGGAGTAAAGGGGATCTTTCTCCAGAATTGAGGGAATTGGGGTGGTAGCAGTGACTTCTGAGGAGGAAGGACGAGGGTTAAGGGCTTTAGGTCTTACTTGTTTCCCCGGAAGAAGTAGGTCTTTCCATTGGGCATCCAGAAGAGAGCAGCATCGATCTTATCAGTGGGCAGTCCTCGGCCCAGTTCCTTGATGTGCTTGGGGTAGCCAGGTTCCAGGGATGCCTCGTCAAACACCCAATGCTTGTCTCCTGGGGAGGAAAGAGAAGGGCAGCATCTGGTTCAACCTGGGCTCCAAAGTCTGTGAAGGGGTCAAAAGGAATTAGTTCTTCTAGGGGGACCTTCCCCACTCCCAAAGGTGGAATGCCTAGTTACCTTTAAAGAAGACAAATTTGCCATCCTTCCTCTCATAGGCAGTGTTGATGGATGCAGGCAGGCCACGCCAGAATTGGCCAATGGGCATGGGGTATCCATCCATCACTTGGTTATTCCTCACACGCCAGAACCAGCGCTCCTGAAGCCGGTCAACATGGGAAGAGGACATTCTATCTTGTAGCTTAGACTTCTGGCTCAATCCCCAGGGCTCCCCCACTACCCTTTGTGTTTTTTTGTTTGTTTGTTTGTTTGTTTGAGAAAGAGTCTCACTCTGTTGCCCTGTGGTGTCGTAGCTCAGAGCAATCTCTAACTCCTGGGCTTAAGTAATCCTCTTGCTTCGGCCTCCCTAGGAGCTGGGACCACAGGCACCTGATACTGTGCCCAGCTAGTTTTTCTATTTTTATTTATTTATTATCATTATTATTGTTTTTTTTTTGAGTCTCACTTTGTCACCCTTGGTAGAGTGCCGTCATAGCTCCAAGCAACCTCAAACTCCTGGGCTTAAGCGATGCCCTTGCCTCAGCCTCCTAAGTGCTGGGATTACAGCCCCAAGCTACCATGCCTGGCCCTAGTTTTTGTATTTTTAACAGAAACAGAGTCTTGCTTTTGCCTAGGCTGGTCTCAAACTCCAGAGCTCCAGCAAGCCACCCACCTCTGCCTTGAAGAGTTCTAGGATTACAGGTGGGAGCTACCACTCCCTTTGTCTTGCTTTTAGTTTTCAGCCCTCCTATTGTCATTTCAACCAACCCCTGCCCCGCCTCAGGCAGTCCACTTCTCCCTCTCACCTTGAAGACAAACATCTCTCCTCGGAGCACAGCCACAGTGTCAAAGTTCCCATCGCAGATATTGGGCCCATAAGTGGGGTTTTTGGGCTTATCAGGGACAGAGGGCCGGGAGGTGGTCCTAGGTTGAGGGGGCACCTTGGTGGGGGATCCTGACTCACTTCCTGGGGCAGAGAACATGAGGGGAACTTCAGATTTGGGGGTGGGGAAGGACAGACAGACAGGTCCAGGGGATGGACCTCTGGGAGAGGCTGAAGCAATCCAGGAGGTAACAAAAAAGGTGGGATCAAAAGTGGGAGCTGATGAAGAGAGGGTCAGGTGGGGAGGTGCACAGACTGTAGGGTATGAAAGAGAGGACATGCATTGGCCAGGAGGGGATAAGAAGCAGAGAAAGGAGGTAGCATGGGCTTGGATTACTCGCCATAAAGTTGTTGGATGCCCCGGCGGTCATCATCAGGGAGCACAAAGTTCTCTGTATCCATCCACTGGTAAAAGGGTGCCATGATGGCTGAGGGGTCACTGGAGTGTTCAAGGCCCAGGGCATGGCCCAGCTCATGCACAGCCACCAGGAAGATGTCATTCCCTGGAGGGATGGGGATAGTTTTTTTTTTTTTTGAGACAGAGCCTCAAACTATCACCCTGGATAGAATGCCGTGGCATCACAGCTCACAGCAACCTCCAATTCCTGGGCTTAAGTGACTCTCCTGCCTCTGCCTCCCAAGTAGCTGGGACTACAGGCGCCTGCCACAACGCTGGGCCATTTTTTGGTTGCAGCCGTCATTGTTGTTTGGTGGGCCCAGGCTGGATTCGAACCCTCCAGCTCAGGTGTACATGGCTGGCGCCTTAGCTGCTTGAGCCACTGGCGCCGAGCCAAGGGATGGGGATAGTTATGATGGCAGCTTTGGTGTCTTCCCTCGGGCTCCCTGCTTCTCCACAGAGGCTTCAGTTCCACATGACAAGCCTGCTGATCATGTTTTCCACCCAAAGCAACCAGATCCTGGGGTCTAGCTTTCTATTTGACATTTAAGGCACAAAGCCAGCCAGAAACCCATTCTAGGTGGAGGGGAGAGAGTGCACAGGGGTAGGATTCCCATCTCAAGAAGACCTGGGTTAGGAGAACCCAAGGTCTTCTCTGGGGCTGTTTCTCTCAGGAACTAGATATGACATTTGCCTGGAAAAGTGGTTGATGAGGATCCCTTAAGTCTGGAAAGCCAGTCAGAGGGTGACAGAAGGGCCTACATATAAATAGCTCAAAACAGGATTCTTGCTTTTGTCAGAAGTCAGACAGGGAAATCTTTGTAGTCTTTCTAGCCTTGAAAATTTGGGAGGAGGGAGAAACACTCCTTCCCACCACAAGTGACAGTTGATTCTCCCCAGTAAGTCCCAGGGCTATGTCCTCACCATTCAGATCCTCGTTCCGGACAGTCCAGGGCTCAGCAGAATCAAAGTGGGTATCCCCTCCAATGTTAGGGCCTGGAAAGTAGGCGTGGGCCAGGAAGCCACCCTCGCCATCGAAGGGCGTGCTGTCACCATGGAAGCCCTCGGCAAAGAAGATCATGATGTCGGCCTGCTTCTCGTGGCCCTCACGGATGTAGGCATAGGGTACCTCACGGAAGCGCAGTGGTGTGGCACTCTCCCACACACGGAATGCCTTGCGAATGGCCTCGAATGTGGCATACTCGCCCACCTTGGGCGTGTAATTCTGGATGCTGAGTTCCAGCCACGTGGGGAGAGGATGGGGTGTGTTAGGATAACAAGGGGCAAAATTCTCCTACCCTGCACTCTCCCAGGTCTGACTGAACTGCCCAGCCACCTCTGCCTGACCCAGCTCCTGCCGCTGCCTCACGCACGCATAATGCCTCTGCCTTTGGAACTGAGGGCTTAGGGATCTTCAGGCTTTGGCTGTCTGGCACTGGTGTGCATCCTCTTTCCAGGATCTGAGCCATGCTCCTCCCCACTCCCAGGGATGCTTCTCAGGAAGAAAGGAAAGTAGGGCAGGAGGTCTTTAAGTCTCTGCATAAGCACAACTGATAGAGAAGGGTAATCGGATGTGAGAAAGGGCACTTGCCTGTTGGACTCACCAGAAAGTGATCTCATTATGCTGCCATTTGAGGCCCTGGATGGCATAGCGCTTCCTTCGGACATTGGCCTTGATCTCAGCTCCAAACTTGTCTGGAACACCACATCGGGGGCGCCTCATGGCCCTGGGGTAGATTGGAGTGTGAAGATTGGGGTCAGTACAGTGTATGAAACAGAAAGGTCTTCAGTGTTAGTGTTGGATAAGGCTTACTGTGCGAGTCCATGTGGGGAAAGGCCCAGGTTATGAGGTCAAGGTGAACATGGGAAGGCGGGGACATGGGGGGTGAAGTACGAGGATAGGAGCCAGGCATTCAGGTAGCAATGTCTGTGGCACTCAGTGCTGTCAGTGGGTGCTGTGCCACGGTCTAGCACTTACTTCATGGTGTCTGCATCAGCCTTGCCTGTCACTCGTAAACCGTAGAACCTCTGCATGGCCGCGATGGCAGCTGAGAGTGACTGGGGTGAGCGCTGTGTGTGGGTGCGTAGGTCCCCTGGAGGCAGGTAGCCATACTGCTGTAGCCAGCCCTGTAGGGAAAGGGGTGAGGCTTACAGCGTCTCCGCTTGGTCCACAGGATGCCTCTGTCTCCCTCTAGTATTTGGCATATGGCCTTGGCTTGGTGAGGAAAGGGCATTGGACTCCCAGCCTGGCTCTGGCAGCAGGTCTGGTGGAACTCCCAAGCTAGACCTGAATTGTGGCCCAGGCCCCAGTATGGCTTGTCCCCTTGGGGTTGTGGGCTCAAACAGGGGTGGGAAGCCACAGCGGCAGACTCTGGCCATAGATCTCTATGGATGAGTGTCCGGGTGCCTTAATAGAGTTCCGGGGTATCTTCTCAGAGGTGTGATTCCTTTCAGTACCTTTCTCTTCTATGTCAGTGTGTTTTTTTTAAGAGTAGAATTTAGAGTGGGCCTTGGGGGTTGATGCCCTTTATGCAAGACAGTGATGGCCCCTGAACTCCAGATGCATTCAGTTTTTATTACTTCTCTTGATCAGCAAATTGGTGTTTGTGTCAGTGTGTTTTGCATGTGCTGTAGCATGTGTCACCTGGGAATGGGCTGTGCCCATGATGGGTGGGGAGGTAGCTCTACAGTAGAGGGAGCTCTACTTTTGGCCTTGACATGGGCCCATCTGGGACAGGGGTGCATCATGCCTCCGGGACGCCTCACAGCTGAGATCTCTTTAGAAAGGAAGGCAGAAAAGGAGCTAGAGGTGAGGCTGGGTGCTGATAGGGGAAGCTGGGGCCTTTGGATGTAGTGAGACTTATGATCCAGCTGGAGCTATAATCCTGCTACCATTCCTAACCAAGCAGTATCTGACCTATGATTTGGGACCTAAAGGTCCATTTAATGTTCTCAGTAGAAGAGGGTGGTGGAGATGGTGGGGAGACTTGGTGACTATTTTATTTCAGGTATGTTGTGAATTATTCCTCATATAGAGGCTGGCATATTGCCTTAAAGTCAAATCTTGAAGTTTTTGTGGGGTTTTTTTTGGTAGAATGCTGTGGTGTCACACCTCACAGAAACCTCAAACTCTTGAGCTCAGGTGATCGTCTTGCCTCAGCCTCCAGAGTAGCTGGGACTATAGGTGCTCACCACAACACCTGGCTATTTTTAGAGATGGGGTCTCACTCTAACTCAGGCAATCCCCCCTCCTTGGCCTTCCAGAGTGCTAGGATTACAGGCGTGAGCCACTGCACCCGGCATTGGTGTTTGATTAAAAGGTACACATACTGCAAAGCCCTGTTGAGGAAAGTCAGCCCTTATCATAGAACAATGAAGTGTTTTACTTAAGCCTGAAAAGTAAAACAGGCCGCATTGATACATGAAATATGAAGATGCTTGGATTCTTTTATGGGAAGACACTACCTAGACAGCTTGGGTCCCTGAGCCTGCCTCGCCTTCTTAGGGAGTCCAGCTCCAAGAGGAGCTGCAGGTTGCCTAGGGCAGGGGCTTGGAGAGGAGAGGGATAGAGGCTGCTGTTGGGTGCTGCATCCCCTATCCAAGGTCGTTAGGATGGATTTCCACATGGCCCTTCACCCTGTGATGTAGCAGCTCTTACATGGGTATTGGGGGTGACTCAGGAGCAGATGACTGGGGACCTGAACCCATAGGGGCAAGAATTGCAACATGCTTCTGGGAAGTGATCCCCCGAGGCTGATGGGAGTTAGGGCTCCAGATGTAAACAACCCAGCCTTTTCTCAGCCAAAAGGCCTAGCCAGGACAGCCCTGGTACCACCCAGCTCCGAGCTCTGAGAACCCCTCCTTAGTGGAAGGCGTGAAGTTTAACCTCTGGTGTACTAAGGGGGAGCCGAGCTGCATGCTGCAGTCCCAGGCTGCTCTTTCTGGGAGCTGTAGGCTTGTCCTGACCTGTGCTGGCTGATGCCACAGCCACTGCCTTGGTGAGGCCTGCTATGGCCTGTGCCTAAGTATGCAGGAAACTCCCTTTGCCACTAGCCTCACCTGTGGGACACACACACACACACACACCAGGCTTAAGACCCCTGCTGGAGGAACAGCTGTTTTAGGACTTCGAGAAGAATAGGAGCTGGAACGTAGGAATGACTGAGGCCAGTCCCCGTCCACCCTCAGAGAGTAAAGCTGAGGAGAACTCTCCTAGAGCAGGATGACAGAAGGGAGGGCTACATAAAGGTGGTGAGAATCCACATCCGGGAGCTCAGGAATAAATCCCTTTCCCATGAGTCCTTCAAGAAGGTAGGCAGGTCTAAACATTCACACCCACAATCTCCACCCAATACCCTATAGAGATAAATGAAGGCTTAGGCGAGTAAGGGACTTCCCTGGAGTCAAGAGAGCCACAAGGATTGGAAAAGAAGGATGCTCATCCCTCTCTTCCTTCCAGGCCTAGGCAAGTTTCTTCCCTCACAGATACTATGAGGTTGAAGCCACAGAAGAGAGGACTCTTGTGTCTGTGGCTGGGAGAGAAGGAGGACCTAGCACCAGACAGGCAGAGAGGAGGGGAGGCTGTACTGGAGCTGGCGCAAGACTCTGGAAGCCTGCTGGGAGGGACCCAGCAACCTAAGGCCTGCACCTTCGCAGCTTTCCCTCCAGATTGGCCTGGAGAAGGAGCAATTATGCTGGGTCAAAGAACTCAGTAGGCTGGCCTTGACCTGATGAGTAAGAGATGGAAGGTATTCCCCCTAGAGCAGTGAGTCCCAGGTTCTCAACCTGTGAGTTGTGTCCCCTTTGTAACGATGAAAATACATCATGGCATTAGGAAGATTGAGAACCACTGCCCTAGGGGAAAGTCAGGGAACACCTCCCACCTCCATTAGGAGTCCTGAACAGGGTTGGGGGAGCTCCAGCTCTCCAGCAGGCCCTGGATCCTAGCCTCTGGGACTGTTCTTCCCTCCCTCTGGCTTCCACCCTTCTCTGGCCCAGAAACAAATGGTGGTTCTGGCACTGGGACCGCTGCCCATGACCCACTTAAAACAGAGCCAGGGCTGCTGCCCCTTCCCTAGGGGGCCTAGCAAGGCAGGGAGGGATAAAGGGCAGGGTGGTGGTGATGTTGGCAGCGTCTAGCTCCCAGATGCCCAGACTCTTTTTCTTAGGGCTTCTCCTTTTCAGGGCCTCAGAAGAAGGGCTCCAGGCCTGGGAAGAGGATAACTCCTCCCTGACCGTCAAGCTAGTCCTCAGTCCTAGGGCAAATTTTTACTCCTTTTGGTCAGTGAGCACACAGAGGATGGGTCTCCCATTCCCATTCCTAGAGTCATACTTTTCTTTCAGCTTCATATTCTTTCTGGAGAGGGTTTTTTTGTTGTTATTTTGTTGAGACAGAGTCTCACTTTGTTGCCCTAGGTAGAGTGCCATGGCATTACAGTTCACAGCAACATCAAACTCTTGGGCTCAAGCAACTCTCTTGCCTCAACCTCCCCAGTAGCTGGGACTACTACAGGTGCCCGCTACAACGCTGCTATTTTTAGAGACAGGGTCTCTTGCTCAGGCTGGTCTCGAACCTAAGAGCTCAAGCAATCCACCTGCCTCGGCCTTCCGGAGTGCTAGGATTTCAGGCGTGAACCAACCCGCTAGGCCCTGGAGGTTTTACACAGAGGTAGGACCAGGCCTGGGTCCTGGGCAGAGGAAACGAAGTCCAGATCCCATCCCCCACCTTGGGCCCATCCCAGCCCCTCCCGACCGCACCCAGGCCCTGGCCGGGCTGAGTGGGTTGGGATGGCCCAAAATAAGAAGCACATTAAATCTGTCTCCCACCTTCACCCCAAAATAAAAGATGGAGAGGAAAAAACTCCTCAGACAACTCCTACGCGGCTTCCTCTCGGGCCCGGTGGGCCACCATCAAAGGAGGGGTGGGGTGGGGTTGGGCGCCCAAGTCAGTCGCGACGTGTGAGGGCGCCCAGGGCCAGGCCCCCTTCCCACTCCAGGAACGATGCCCCTAGTCTCCCGGCAATTAACACACACACAAAAAGCACAGGAAAAAAAATCATCAAAAAAGGCCTGAGGGCCCCGACAGGGGTGGGGGTGGGGGCGGAGGCTAGGCCGAGCCCCCAGCTCACAAGGAGAGCTTTGTGTGTACGGAAACGCGGCCAGCGCGCGGGCGCTGCGACCCTAGACGCCAGGGACCTGGGCTGGGATACAGGGATCCTCTCGGGGGTTAGGGTTGGGTGCCCGGGCCACTCAGCGTCCACCCTCTATGCAACCTGGCCGCAGATGCGTCGGTGGAGGGCCCGCGCCCCCTAGGGAGGCCGAGGCGCTGGGGGCCCAGCCGAGAGGGCGCTGAACCCGGCTCGCTGCGCGCGCGGACGCGAGAGCGCGGGGAGCTGGAAAGTTAAAGAAACAACAAACTTGCACATGACAAGGAACCAGAACAGCACGGGGTTTGAGCGGAGTCCAAATGTTCATCGGGCCCCCAGTTGGTCCCAGAGCTGAGCGCAGAGCCCAGGGGACCTGGGGGTGGGAGTCGGCCCCAACTGTAAAGTTCTTCAAGCAAGGGAGGGAATGGGAAAGAGTCGGCGCTAGGGGAGGTGGAAGTTGGTTGGAGGCAGGCAAAAGTTGGATTGATTTGGAAGTCTGGAGATGAGGAGAGAAAAGAAAAGAAGGGGGATTCTGCAGGACCAAGCATTCGAGATCCCTTCTATCTGGATTGGGGTTGTCTCTTGGAGACCCCCGGGCTCGCCTCCCCGGTGGGCGCGACTCCCGGCAGGGCCAGAGGAGCTCACTTACTTCAGGGCTGAAGCTGCTGCTTTGGGCCGAGCTGAGGGAGGCGAGCGCGGTGCCGAGCGTGAGCAGGGGGAGCAGGAGACTGCGGGAGGGTCGTGGGGCGGGAGACATGGTCTGCGACCGTCGGGCAAGCGGGCTGTGCGGGCTCCGCGGCGGGGCCCACGCCCTGGGGTCGCGCCGCCACTCCCTCAGGGCGCCTTTGTCTTCTGTTGGCACTGGTTTTTGAATTCCTAGGGCGCCGTCGGCTTGGATTTGAGAGGATTGTTCTTGAAAGTGTCTGTTTGCTCTTCTCCTCTTTTCCGTTTTTTGATCTTTCTTCTGCTTAGCTGGCGAACTAGGTCGGGAGCCCTCTCTGGCTCTCTCCTTTGGTCCCTCCCTTCTCCCACAGACTCTCCTCCGCCCCCTCCTTTCCTGGTTGGGGACGTGTTTGTTTTAGCCTTGAATCCAATTACAGTGCAGAAGAGCTGGAGGGGGGGAAAAAAAAAAGAAAAGAAAAAAACCAACCCTAGTGCCGTTCTGTGACGCTGGCTGCAGGGGTTGAAGCCACAGAGGACAGCAGGGTGCTGTAGGAGGACCTATGGGTCGGGATGTGGGAGATTTTCTCTACCTAAGCATATTCTGGGTGGCTTGATTCGATTCCTCTGGTTTTCAGCATTTGTCTCACCTCAGTGGGGGAAGTACTGGGAAGCCCAGTGGCAAGGGCCAACTGATGGTGGGGTCTTCCATATCCACAAGACCTGGGTTGGAGAAGGGGCCAGTTTACTAAAAGCTGGGGGTAGGCTGGACGTGGAGGCTCACGCCTGTAATCCTAGTACTCTGGGAGGGGGAGGCGGGTAGAGCGCCAGAGCTCAGGAGTTCAAGACCAGCCTGAGCCAGAGGGAGACACACACCCCTCCCCCCCTAAAAAAAAAATAGCAGGGCGTTGTGGTGTGTGCCTGTAGTCCCAGCCACTCTGGTGGCTAAGGCAAGTGAATCACTTGAGCCCAAGGGTTTGAGGTTGCTGTGAGCTTTGACAGTATAGCACTCTACTGAGGATGATAAAGTGAGACTCTATCTCAAAAAAAAAAACAAAAAAAACTGGCGGGTTGGAGGGCAGGGATTCTGCTGGCACTTGTAGAAAACCACCTCTGTCCCACCCTCCCTCTCCAGCCAAAAATCCAAACTGAAACAAAATCCTACTACCCAACAACAAACCCCACAACCACACCAGAACTAGGACTCCATCTTTGTAGAAAGACAAATGTGCTCCCTTTTATTATTGTTATCTGGCTGCTTCTTAAATTAGGACTGGCTGGGCAGGAGAGGGGTGCAAGGCCATCAAATCTGGGAAAAAGCTAACCAAGTTTGGTGAAATTGCAGGAAAAGAAGGGCCTGGGAGTTAGAACTTTGGGGTTTAGTTACACCTCTCCACTGGAAATGGAGGCAATTCTTTAAAGAGTAAAAGCGTCCTTACATGACTGTCAGAACAAAAGGTGGAGGTATTGGCTTGGTGCCTGTAGTACAGTGGTTACAGTGCTGACCATATGCACTGAGGCTGGCGGGTTTGAACCTAGCTGGGGCCAGCTGAACAAGGACAACTGCAGCAAAAAAATAGCCCGGCGTTGTGGCAGGTGCCTGCAGTCCTAGCTACTTGGGAGACTGAGGCAAGAGAATTGCTTAAGCTCAAGAATTTGAGGTTGCTGCGAGCTGTGGCCCACAGCCCTCTACCAAGGGCTACATAGAGTCTGTCTCAGGAAAAAAAAAAAAAAAAAAAAGGTGAAGGTATGCAGGGAAGGGGTAGGGCATGCTAAAGCTGCTGGTGAGAAAGGGAGACATAGGAGGTTGAGAACTAGATCTGGAAAAGCAGCATAACAGAAGCAGGAAAAATGTGGGAGACAGAAAACTCAACCATCAGCAAAATCTAAGATCCAAGAATTGCATTTGGTCAGCTAGAGTGGAAGGAGGTAATAGGGGGAGGAAGAGAGGAGCAAAAAGCAAGAGAAGGCATAAAGGAAGGTGGACAGAAAATAGGTAAGGAAGGAAGCTTCAGAAATCCAAGAGATTCAGGAACTATTGCATGTTTGTGGCAGAATAGTTTACTGCTCTGTATTAGAATGGGGACAAAGGTCCTTTGCTTCCAGAATTTACAGGAGCCATGAACAACAAAATGAAAGGTTTCCCAAGTACTGGGCAGCTTTCAGGTTTGTGGTGGTATATGGGAGGTATTAGATACCTATCCTACAATGACCATTAGAGGGCTGAGTCCTTGTGTAGGGCTTCCCTATACAAATGGGTGGGGAGCTATGGGGTCCTCTTCAGTCACCTGTAGGAATGTAATCAGAACCATGGAGGCTTCATAACCCAACTCTTTTAGCAGAACAGGCAACACCTTCATCTGGTTCTTCCATCAGCCTTCCCTATGGACATATCCTCTGGGACCACAGATCTTGACTTTAGGAAAACTGACACCAGTTGCTTGCCAAGAAAAGGACCTCAGCTAGAAAGCCTTTTTCACCAAAACATTTATTAGGGCTCAGCGCCTGTAGCTCAGTGAGTAGGGCACAGGCCATATATGCCAAAGTTGGCAGGTTTGAGCCTGGCCTGGGCCTGCTAAACAACAATGCCAACTGCAACCAAAAAATAGCCTGGCATTGTGGTGGGTGCCTGTAGTCTCAGCTACTTGGGAGGCTGAGGCAAGAGAATCACGTAAGCCCAAGAGTTTGCGGTTGCTGTGAGCTGTGACACCACAGTACTCTACCGAGGGTGACATAGTGAGACTCTCTCAGAAAAAATCAAAACAAAACATTAGATGCTAACTGCACATGGCCTGAGCTTTGTATGGGCTGTTATAGGCTTGAGTGCCTAGCTAAAAGCAGAAAAACAACTGTCCCCTTGTCATGTCTCCAGAGCCACCATTGCTCATAGTTGGGCCGGGACTATGGATTACAAAGGAGTAAAAACATCCTACCCTAGCGCAAGATTCAGCTGAACTGAAAGGAGGCACAGGTGAGGGCACTGAGCCAAGCCTCCCAGGTGGTACTCTTACAGCCTATTCTTCTTGGTGTCCAAGCTCTTTCACCCTGAAGACAGACAGGGAACATAAAAACTTTCTTCTGGCTGGCATGAGGCATCGAGGTGATAGAAAAAAAAGCTAGAGAGAGATTGGGGAAGGTTAGCAGGAGTTGTTTTTTATTGACTTGGAAGTGGGCTCCGCAGTGAAGCCCCTTTGGGTTTAAGAGCATTTTTCTGCTTCCTTTCTTCTTCCTGCAACTTCTGCTGCTGCCTGGACTGCCATGTCTGTAATCCAGCATCCATTTCCTGTGATAGCAGTACGACTCGTCTCTGAAACAGACAGGAAAACTGTGGATAACATCTGGGGCTTAAGTGCTGTATCATATATTTTATTACTTACAAAGTTAGAGCTTTCAGTTTCAGTTGGAAAATGACACAGTTGACTGGCAAAAAGGCAGGTCCAAGCTTGGCATGGAAAGCAGAAGGGAGGCAGAATGTTTACTACTTATTCCTGCCCTAGGAGTACCCCATTTTTTTACTTTCTTTCCTTGAGACAGAACCTCAAGCTGTTGCCCTGGGTAGAGTGCTGTGGCATCACAGCTCATAGCAACCTCCAACTCCTGGGCTCAAGCAATTCCCAAGTAGCTGGGATTATATAGGCGCCTGCCACACACCCAGCCATTTTTAGAGATAAGGTCTCGCTCTGGCTCAGGCTGGTCTTGATCCAGTAAGCTCAGGCAATCCACCGGCCTCGGCATTCCAGAGTGCTAGGATTACAGGTGTGAGCCACTTTGCCTGGTCCCACTTTCTTCCATTCTTCTCATGGGGCTTTGACAGTAGTCAGGTACTGAGGCTCAAAGCCTTAATTCTAGCACTTTGAAGGCTTAGGTGGAAAGATTGCTTGAGACCAGGAGTTCAAGACCAGCCTGAGTAACATGGTGAGACCCTGCCTCTACAAAAAGTAGTAAAATTATCATGGTGTGGTGGTGTGCACTTGTAGTCTCCAGCTACTTATGAGACTGAGGCAGGAGGATCACTTGAATCTGGGAGTTTGAGGTTGCTGTGAGCTATGATGATACCACTGTACTAGAGTACTAGAGCCAGGGCAACATAGTAAGACCCTATCTTAAGGAAAAAACAAAACCAAAAAGCAAACAAACACAAAAATCTTTGGCTGTTAGCCAGGCTCGGTGGCTCATGCCTGTAATCCTAGCACTCTGGGAGGCTGAGGTAGGTGGAGATAGCTTGAGCTCATGAGTTTGAGATCAGCTTGATTAAAAACAAGACCCTATCTATACTAAAAATAGAAAAACTGAGGCAAGAGGATCGCTTGAGCCCAAGAGTTGGACGTTGCTGTGAGCTATAATGTCATAGCACTCTACCCAAGGTGACAGCTTGAGACTCTGTCTCAAACAAAACAAAACAAAACAAAAACAAAAAAACCTTTGGCTATTAAAACCTTTGTATGAGAGGTATATGTTAGATTAGGTCCAACACAGTTTAAGACCAATTATGATCCCTCCAATTACACACAGGTAGCCTTGGCTGGGGAACTAGTAGGATGTTACTACTTACTGCAAACTGCTCCCTTTGGGCTTTTCTTCGAAGCTGGCCTTTCATTGGGGGAGCAGGGCGGCCATCTACAGATAGAAGTTACAGAAGTGGCAAGTGTTAAAAGAGGGTTTGCACCATCTTGTCTAAATACTGTGATAGAAATAAGAGAAGAACCAATCTCTACCTCCTCTCTTCCACTTTACACCCATCGTAGCTTAATTATCCTCAAATATGTCCTCATCTTTAAGAATAAGGTATGACAAACCCATCAAGAATAAGCTTTTAGGGCAGTGCCTGTGGCTCATCGAGTAGGGCACTGGCCCCATATACCGAAGGTGGTGGGTTCAAACCCGGCCTTGGCCCAACTGCAAAACAGAAATATAGCCAGGCATTGTTGTAGGCACCTGTAGTCCCAGCTACTTGGGAGGCTGAGGCAAGAGAATCACCTAAGCCCAGGAGTTGGAAGTTGCTGTGAGCTGTGTGATGCCACGGCACTCTACCAAGGGTTTTAAAGTGAGACTCTGTCTCTACAAAAAAAAAAAAAAAAAAAAAGAACAAGCTTGTACGCTTGGCGCCTATAGCTCAAGTGGCTAAGGCGCCAGTCACATACACCAGAGGTGGTGGGTTCGAATCCAGCCCGGGCCTGCCAAACAACAATGACAACTACAACCAAAAAATAATGTGGTTTGCGCCTGTAGTCCCAGCACCTTGGGAGACTGAGGCAGGAGAATTGCTGTGAGCTGTGACGCCATGGGACTCTACCCAGGGTGACAACTTGAGGCTCTGTCTCAAAAAAAAAAAAAAAATGAATAAGCTTTTAAGGCCAGAATTTGTGGCTCATGCCTGTACTCTTAGCAATCTGGGAGAGGGAGGCAGGTGGATTGCCTGAGCTCAGGAGTTTGAGACCAGCCTGAGCAAGAGGGAGACTCTGTCTCTATTTTTTTTTTTTTTTTTTGTAGAGACAGAATCTCACTTTATTGCCCTCGGTAGAGTGCCGTGGCATCACACAGCTCACAGCAACCTCCAACTCCTGGGCCTGGGTGATTCTCTTGCCTCAGCCTCTGGAGTAGCTGGGACTACAGGCGCCCGCCATAACGCCAGGCTATTTTTTTCTGTTTTGCAGTTCAGCCGAGGCCGGGTTTGAACCCGCCAACTTCAGTATATGGGGTCGGCGCCCTACTGGCTGAGCCACAGGCTCCGCCCAGGGAGACTCTGTCTCTAAAAATAGCCAGGCATGGTGGGGGGGGGGGCCTAGAGGCTGAGGCAAGAAGTTCACTCATGCCCAAGAGTTTGAGGTTGTTGGGAACTATGATGCCACAGCATTCTACTGGGGGCAAGAAAGTGGGACTCTGGGGCGGTGCCTGTGGCTCAGTGGGTAGGGCGCTGGCCCCATATACTGAGGGTGGCGGGTTCAAATCTAGCCCTGGCCAAACTGCAACAACAACAAAAATAGCCAGGGGTTGTGGCCAGTGCCTGAAGTCTCAGCTACTCAGGAGGCTGAGGCAGGAGGATCCCCTGAGCCCGGGAGTTGGAAGTTGCTGTGATGCTGTGAGCAGTGTGACACCACGGAACTCTACCGAGGGTGATAAAGTGAAACTCTATCTCTACAAAGAAAAAAAAGAAAGAAAATTAAATACCAATAGGATGTTACTACTCAGGTCTCTGTGTTGTGAAGGAGGACAAGCTGCTGCTCAGTTCTATTCCTGGCTTTGCTATTAACTAGCTGTACGATCACAGACAATTCACTTCCACAGGCCTCAATTTTCCTGCCTGTACACTGGCGTCCCATAAGGAGAGTGGGGAGTAGCCTTGACTTTTTTAAGGTCTAGGGATAACAGCCTGCCATCCTCAATCTTCACCCTTCTATTCTCCTAAGACGCTCATTTCTGCAGCCTTTCAAAGATCTCTTCCAGCATTAGGTACCAAATTCTCAAATGAACTCACCACACGGAAAGTTAGTACTTCCTAGATTTTTAAAAACTATGTTCCCGGCTCGGTGCCTGTGGCTCAACAGGCTAAGGCACCAGCCACGTACACCTGAGCTGGCGGGTTCGAATCCAGCCCGGACCCGCCGAACAACAATGATGGCTGCAACCAAAAAAAATGGCCGGGAGTTGTGGCGGGCGCCTGTAGTCCCAGCTACTTGGGAGGCTGAGGCAAGAGACTCGCTTGAGCCCAGGAATTGGAG
>CAUYRH010011138.1:0-28144 GCA_963574655.1 Perodicticus potto | reverse complement strand
GAATTTTCTTAAACTGATAGAGGCCATCTACAGCAAACCCACAGTCAATACCATATTGAATAGAGCAAAATTGAAAACATTTCCACTCAGATCAGGAACCAGGCATGGTTGCCCATTGTCTCCACTGCTTTTTAACATTGTGATGGAAGTCTTAGCCATCACAATCAGGCAAGAGAAGGCGATCAAAGGTATACAAAAACAGGGTCAGAGGAGATCAAACTTTCGCTCTTCACAGATGGTATGATTTTATATCTGGAAAACCCCAGGGACTCAACCACAAAACTCTTAGAAGTGATCAAGGAACACAGTAGTGTGTCAGGATACAAAATCAATACTCACAAATCAATAGCTTTTATATAGACACCAATAACAGTCAAGCCAAAAAAAGTCAAGGACTCTACTCCCTTTACAGTTATGCCAAAGAAAATGAAATATTTGGGAATTTACCTAACAAAGGAAATGAAAGATATCTGTAAAGAGAATTATGAAACTCTGAGAAAAGAAATAGTTGAAAATGTTAACAAATGGAAAAACATAGCATGCTCATGGCTAGGAAGAATCAACATTGTTAAAATGTCCATATTACCCAAAGCAATTTACAAATTTAATACGATCCCTATCAAAGCACTACCGTCATACTTTAAAGATCTGGAAAAAATAGCACTTTGTTTTATATGTAACCAGAAAAAACCTTGAATAGCCAAGACATTACTCAGAAATAAAAACAAATCAGGAGGAATCATGCTACCAGATTTCAAACTATACTACAAATCTACAGTGATCAAAACAGCATGGTATTGGCACAAAAACAGAGGTACATGTATGGAACAGAATTGAGAACCAAGAGATGAACCCAGACGCTTATCGTCATTTGATCTTTGATAAGCCTATCAAAAATATAAATTGGGGGAAAGATTCCCTATTTAACAAATGGTGCTGGGAGAATAGGCTGGTGACTTGTAGAAGATTGAAACTAGACCCACACCTTTCAACATTAACAAAACATTAATAAAAATTTTTATCACTGGATAAAAGATTTAAACTTAAGACATGAAACTATAAAGATTCTTGGAGAGAGTGCAGGAGAAACACATGAAGAAATTGGCCTGGGAGAAAACTTTATGAGGAGGACTTCCTGGGCAATTGAAACAACACCAAAAATACATTACTGGGACTGATTAAACTGAAAAGCTTCTGCACAGCCAAGAACACAGTAAGTAAAGCAAGCAGACAGCTCTCAGAATGGGAGAGGATATTTGCAGGTTATACTTCTGACAAAGTTTTGATAACCAGAATCCACAGAGAACTCAAACTTATTAATAAGAAAAGAAAAAGTCATCCCATTTTATTGTGGGCAAGGGATTCAAACAGAAGCTTCTCTGAAGATGATAGGCGCGTGGCCTACAGACACATGAAAAAAATGCTCATCATCTTTAATCATTAGAGAAATGAAAATCAAAACCACTTTGAGATATCATCTAACTCCCGTAAGAGTGGCACATAACAAAATCCCAAAACTACAGACGTTGGTGTGGATGTGGAGAAAAGGGAACACTTCTGCACTGCTGGTGGGCGTGCAAGCTAATAAGTCCCTTTTGGAAGGAAGTATGGAGAATTAAAAACTATTAGAATAAGTAAGATTGCAGGCTACAAGATCAATATACAAAAATCATGTTTTTCAATACAATACTCCATTGTATTTCTTTTTCTTCTTCTTCTTTTTTTTTTTGTTTTGAGACAGAGCCTTAAGCTGTCACCCTGGATAGAGTGCCGTGGCATCACAGCTCACCGCAACCTACAATTTCTGGGCTCAAGTAAGTCTCCTGCCTCTGCTTCCCAAGTAGCTGGGACCACAGGCGCCTACCACAACGCCCGGCCATTTTTTGGTTGCAGCCACCATTGTTGTTTGGCGGGCCTAGGTTGGATTCGAACCCGCCAGCTCAGGTGTACGTGGCTGGTGCTTCAGCCCGTTGAGCCACAGGCGCCAAGCCTGTATTTCTACATAGTAGTAATGATCCAGCCAAATGTAAAATCAAGAAAGGTTTCACCTATAGTAGCATCAAAAAGAATAAAATACTTAGGAATATATTTAACAAAAGAAGTGTAAGACTTAATAAATTAAAAACCACCAAAACATTGTTAAAATAATTAAATATATAACTAAATGGAAAGACATTCCATGTTCATGGATCAGGAGACGAAATATTGTTAATATCATAAAACTTCTCAAATTGATTTAAAGATTCAATGTAATCCCTACTAGAAATTCAAGCTTTCCTTTTTGGTGTGGAAATTAGCATGCTAATCTCAAAATTCATATGGAACTGCAAGGTCTCAGAATAGCCAAGAAATCATAAAAACAAAAAAAAAAGGTAATTAAATTGAATTTACACTTAACACAAAATACAGTGTGGATCTGGCAAAAAGACAGACATATAGACCAATGGAATAGACAGAGCTGCTAGAAATATACCCTCCTATATATACACGGTCAAATGATTTTGGACAAAGGTGCCAAGATCATTCATTCAATGGGGAAAGAATAGTCTTTTCAATAGCAAATGATGCTGGAACAAGTGGAGATCCATATGCTAAGGAGGCAAGTTTGACCCTTACCTCATATCATATAAAACTTTTAACTTAAGTAGATCAAAGGCCATTAAATAAGAGTTAAAACTATAAAATTCTTAGAAAAACTTAAGGTGTAAATTGCTGTGACTTTGAATTAGGCAACAGTTTCTTGGACATGACACCAAAAGCAATGATGACAACAAACAACCAGAAAAGACTAATAAAATACATCAATATTAAACCTGTTTGTGCTTCAAAGGATAGCACCAAGAAAGTCAAAACCAACCCACAGAATGGAAAGAATTTTTATAAGGGATATATTAAAATATAATATCTCATAGTTCAATAATAATGAAATAACCTAATTTAACAATGGCACAGGATCAGAATATTCATTTCCCCAAAGAAGACACACAAATGATCAATAAGCATAAGAAATGATGCTCAACATCATTAGCCATCAGAGAAATGCATATCACAACTGCAGTTGTGACAGACAACTGCAGACACACAAATGATCAATAAGCATAAGAAATGATGCTCAACATCACTAGCCATCAGAGAAATGCATATCACAACTGCAGTGAGAGAGTACTACACAGCCAGTAGAATGACTATAATCAAAAATGGAAGTACTGGTGGGGATATGAAGGAATAGAAACCTTCATACACTGCTTGTTGGGATGTAAGGGTGTACCCACTTTGGAAAATAGCCTAGTAGCTCCCCCAGCAATTATATAAGGAGTTACCATATGACCCAGCAATTCCACTCATAGGTAGATAGCTAAGAGAAAGAACACTAATCCCCACCAAAACTTGCACATGAATATTCATAGCATTATTATTATTATTATTATTATTATTATTATTCTTGGTAAGATAGGACTTTTACTAGAAGTTAGAAAGGAATACAGAAAAGCACCAGAGCTTTTGGAAGGGGGAAAGAACTCCATAGCAGCATTATTAATAATAGTCAAAAAGTAGGAACAACTCAGATGTCCATTAATTGATGAATGGGTAAACAAAATGTAGATATACTACAGAGTATTATTCAGTCATAAAAAGGAATGAAGTCCTAATACATGCTACAACATGGATGAACCTTGAAAGCATTATGCCACATAAAAGAATCTAGACACGAAAAGGCACATATCACATGATTCTAATGAATACTGGGTTTCTTTTTGAGGTGAAGGTTTCTTTTTAAAAATGTTCTAAAACTGCCATTTTTAAATTTTTAGGTGAAGGATACAAAACCGTATATACAAACAGCCATTGAATTCTACAGTTTAAATGGGTGCACTGCTTGGTATGTGAATTAATCTCAAAAAAACTGTTTAAAGAAAGGCAGAGATAAAATAAAGACATTTTCAGATAAGCAAAAGCTGAAATAATTTTTTGCAAAAGACCTATGTCAAGAATTATGAAAAGGCCGGACATTTTACACACTTTACACACTTACAAACTATCAAATTAGCTTTTGACATTTTCACGGATGCTGGCAGAAGATGAGAGTCTTCATCAGAGAAAAAGTACAGTAGGCCTCCCTTATCCATGAGGGGTTGGGGGATACAGTCCAAGACTTGGTGCTTCTGAAACTGCACAGTACTGACCTCTGTAAGTACTATGTATCTGATCTACATGTCTACATGTCTATTAAGTAAACAAAAGGCTAGACAGATGAATCACATCCTAGAAGGGATGGCGTGGGATGGCACGAGACTTTATCACACTACCCAGAACTGGCATGCAATTTAAAACTGACAAATTGTTTTGTATCTGGAATTTTCTATTTAATATTTTTGGATCACAGTTGACTATGGGCGACTACAATACTTTATTTCTCACAGCAATAGTAGTTGTGAGCCTATCAGCACTTGTTTGCCCCAGTTACCTGAGCACCAGTTCCTACAGGACATATAGAGAGGATTAGGTGGTACCTACTCAGATAACATGCTGCCTTACAGGACAGGAATCCTGGGCCTGGGAAACCAACTTCTTCATAAGGGGTTGTTGGTATGCCTGCCCCATCTCTATCATATAAAGACATAAGCAAACCTACCCTATAGTCTCCCCTATAGGGAGACACTATTTTTGTCTCCAAGGCTGTCTGCTACATCAATAGTATTGAAAGATAGTCCACACAGAAATGCAAGAGATTCCTGGTAAACTGTCTCCCCCCCACCCAAAGTCAGTCTTTGTCTCTTCACTATTCTGGCTTTTGGCAAACTTCCCTCTAAGTACCCATTCCATCATCCACTCTGACTGGTCTGACCGATAAATAGGAGCTCATACAACATTTAATTAGAGGTACTATCAAAAGGATTCTAAGCATCAGGATGTGCCAACATGCAATACTGACCCTAACCACACTTCCCAGTGGCAGGGGCCCAGCCAGCTAAACAAATACCTTAGAAAGTCCGGGAGCTTTCTCCTAAAGTTTCTGAATTGGCATCCTCTTGGTTGGGGCCATTAATGCAAACACAACAGGATTCCTTAGCAATCACATGAACTCCTCCATCTTGGACAAAGGAGGAAATCTAGAGCAATTCCATTAAACCCTGCCCCAGAGAGTCAAGGCTGACTTGAAAATCTTCCTAGGCCAAGGTGTTTTCATTGATTACTTCAGGGAAAGCCAGGGACAAAATTCTTAAATACCTTGTTCATGGGTAACTGGACAAGTAGGCAAACTGTAGGATGCACACACACACAGAGTCAGTGATCCCACTGGGGTGCTGCCCCATGGACTCAAACGTAGCCTTATTTTGGAGAATTCTCTCTTGTCCTAGGAGGGCTATATGATTTACTGCAGTTTTCCCTTAAACATCTGAAGATCTTTGATGATCAACCCTAAGGCACTAGTAACCACTTTTAGGGAGGGACACAATTACTGACTTTGATAGAAGCACAGTCCTAGTAATGTATATGTTGATTCTGGAAAGTGCTTTAAAATTACTAGGGTTCCCCCAGGGGACCCTACATTATGAGGCACAGTTTGACAGTGCCCTCAATATAGATTTCTAGCTGTTAAGAACCCAGCTCTTAAGGTCTAGAGTTCAGTTCAAATCATTGAGTTTTGCTCTTGTTTTAGGAGGAACTGCCTAAGGGCAGACAGTCCAACCTGGTCCTGTTTGCCTAGCCAACCATCCAGGTAGCACTCATCTGCACCATGGAATGGCTGAGTGATGGCCATGAGTAGAGGTAGGTAAACATCTAGGTGTTAATAGGTGCTTTGAATGGCAGGTGCAGAAGCTGGGGTCATTCTCTGCTGCTTCTGAAACGTTTCTCATTATGGGCCAGAGAAATGCATCAAATCATTGTCAGAGAAGTCTTGCCAGGGACAGCAAAAGGTACATTAAAAAATTTGGGAGAACCCCACCAGGGTTTTCTCATTCTTAAGAAAGGCTCTAAGGGTTGTTCTGTAGGACAAAGATCATTAAAGTTTCCCATCTCAGTACCTTCCAAGGTGCAATCTTCTCCTTCCCTAGCTACCAGTACTGTGGCTCTCCTTCCACCAGTACAAAATTGATGTTTTCTACTCCATTAGCTATCTTCACCTGTTTACTAACGATATCCTACTCACATCCTGCCCTTTTGTGAGGAAGGACCAGGTGCAAGAGGTATGAGGTCAATTTCACATAGCTTACATAGATATACTAAGTCCTCCCTCCACTTTGGCCAATGTGGACTTAGTGAGCAGCAGTACCAAACTAGGCGGCCATTATCCTTAGGATCTAGGCCAGGGCCTTGTCAGGTCAATGAGAGATTCCAGGTGGTTAGGGGCAGAATTAACTTGGAATTCCCCAGGCCCCTAGAGGCACTGGTCAGAATATCACCCAGAGGTAACAAGAACAGCCTGGGGTTGAGGGTAGGAAATGAGTACACAGAATGGTCAGGGTGGAATCCAGAATTTTTCTCAAATAGGTGTATATAACTCCCCACAATTTTTGTCCTAATGATGACTCATGAAGCAGTCCAGATGCATTCAGTGACCAACTGCCTCACTAGGAGGAGGTGGAAGGCAGAGTCAGAAAACTTTCTGAATGCATTTTTGGAGAGGGCAGTCCAACATTCCTAATACCATATGCTTGTCAAAGTCAGGGAACATAGAAAGGCAACCTTAACCATCAATCTGTTACTGGATGGCATTTGTATAAAGGTGCCCCTTAGACAGAAAATGGTCTAGGAAGCTGAAAACACGACACCGATTAGCTTCAAGGTGTGGCCAGAGTTGTCTGGGCAGACTAAAATTGCAGCCAAAATATGCCAGCAGTGGGGAGCCACCCCCGATAGCATTGAGAAAAGGGTTCAAGTCCAACACAATCAAGCTGCCTGGAGAAGGTAGGGACAAAAACCCATGTGGTATGGATCCCACATCAGAAGGCAACTGAGTAAACTTTTGGCAGGAATCAAAAGGAACTTTTGGCAGTCTTGACACTCAGTGCTGGTGTCAGGACTGAGACATGAAGTCCTTCTTAGGGCCGTGTGTAGGATAACGGATGTGTTGCTGTAGGGGTTGACAGTCTAGGTGGTGTAGACTCAGACATAGTAGCTTGATTTCAGTTGAACTCCTCAGAGAACAGGTCCTTGTAGATGTCAGGCATCAACACGAGTGACTCCAAAAACAGCTCAGTAGCCCCAAAGAGCAAAGT
Source organism: Perodicticus potto (assembly GCA_963574655.1). NCBI lineage: Eukaryota > Metazoa > Chordata > Mammalia > Primates > Lorisidae > Perodicticus > Perodicticus potto. Next base: position 20,921 of record CAUYRH010011138.1, on the reverse strand, counting down.
AGTTATCTTAGAGGCAGACCAAAGCTAAACAAGAGCCCACACATCTGTACACATTTGACAACAAGGGGAGCCATGAGAACTGCCTTGAATTCTAACCATGTTCAGTTCTGAAGATTTGGTGATGAGGCTGAAGAGCAGCAGCTAAGTAGAAATCATTGGATTTCAGTTTAATGAAACCATCAGTGAACCCAGCAAAGCATTTCAAGGGAACCGTGGACCACAGAACCAGCAGCTCTATCTCAGGTGAAGGAGTGGAAAGTGAAGATCCACCCCAAGAGTAGCAAGGATCTGCTACAAAAATCACTGAGCCTTTTACTATCATCTTCTGATGGACCTGCAGCGGGGGACTGAGCAAGCTAGAGGAGCAAAGCCACAAGGCCACCCAGTGTGACTGTGTCTTAACAAGGCCCACTCCCTCTTATCCCAAGGGAAGCAGCCAAACTCCTACCCAGTTGGCTGCTTTCTGCTCATAGTGGTCATAAACTTCCCTCCTAAGTTTGAAAGGGTCAGAACCATCTGCCCACCAGCAGGAGGAGGATGTTCTCTGCCCAGAGAAGAGTTAGTAACAACTAGGGCATTGTTTGGGCAGCTGTGTTTAGAAATTCATTTCCCAGCAGTTAGTCTGGAATCATCTCTCCAATTTCTCATTAGCAGGCAATAAAGTGGAGGACTATTTATCACAAAGTTGACAATTTGGTCACTGTGTCAGCTACAGATCCCATGGATTTTCCTAGAATCTCATCAACTGACCCATAAGGCTCCCATCCTTCTCTCTGAGAAAACCATATCCTTGTCAGCTTCTCTTCCTCATAACTCCCAACTATCAAGAACCACAACAGGTCTACGATTTTACCCTCAACAAGCTAACAAGTAAGCTTGCCACAGTTCCAAAGATGCTGGCAGAAAGCAAGGACATCTCAGCCATAAGACAGAAGTGAACTAGGACCCAGTGCAGCAGCCAGGGGACCAGCATTTTTCTGGTCCAGTGTACTGGGGCCCAGTTCCCACAGGGTGACTTCTATACATGAAATGGGCTGTGTTACTGGACAGGAACCTTAAGCTTAAATGTCAAATCTTTTATGATAATAAGACAGTGAACATGCATGCCCAACTTCTGACGGGAAAAACTACATTATTCTCTAAACACATCTTTTGTGTGTGTGTGGAGACAGAGTCTCACTTGGTCACCCTTGGGTACAGTGCCATGGCATCTTAGCTCACAGTAACCTCAAACTCTTGGGTTCAAGTGATCCTCTTGCCTCAGCCTCCCAAGTAGCTGGTACTACAGGTGCTCACCACAAAACCTGGCTATTTTTTAAGAGGCAGGGTCTCACTCTGGTCTCGAACCTGTGAGCTCAGGTGAACACCTGCCTCAAACTCCCAAGTGCTGGGATTACAGGCATGAGCCACCATGCCCAGCTCTAAACACATCCTTGAAAAGACAGTCTAGAAGAGAAGCAGCCAGTATTCTGCTAGCAAAAGGTGCAGAAATGCAAGAGACCTCTGAAAAACTGCCTCCCGACAATTTCTATTATTAAGAAATGCTAAAGAAAATCATGTGGGCTGAAGCAAAAGGGCATATGTAAACTCACATATATAGGAACAAAGAGAACCAGAAAGAATAAATACATAAATAAATATAAACAACTTCATTTTTCCCCTTAATTTTATAAGACAGTGCAAATCCTAAACACGGTATTCTGAGGTTTATCATATGTAAATATACAATACACAGCAATAGCACAAACAAGTCAACTGAATTATACTGTTACAAGGTTCTTATAGATGGTATAACTGATTTTATCATTCATTTAGAATCATCTGACACCTCTGTTAAACCATGAAATTCTAGGCCTTATCACCAGAATTTCTGAGACCTGAGATGTAGCCTGACAAGTTCCCCTTGAGGCTGAGGCAGGGTGATTACTCAGAATCACTGCTTTACAACAATCACTAAAAACAAAAAATGAAACCACAATAATTAAATAAGTAAAACTAAAAGCCACTAGAGAATCAACATGAAGTCAAATTTGAAAAATGTTACTACCAAAAGAAAGCAGAAAGGAGGAATAGAGGAGCAAAACCCAAAAGAGACAACTAGAAAACAAAATTAATTAAGTACTAGACCTAAATCAAATCCTATCAACAATTCTATTAAATGTTAATGGACTAAGTGTTTCACTTCAAAGGCAGAAATTGTCAAAAGGAATTTAGAAAAACCAGGACCCGGCTCGGCGCCTGTGGCTCAACGGGCTAAGGCACAGCCACGTACACCTGAGCTGGTGGGTTCGAATCTAGCCTGGGCCCGCCAAACAACAATGACGGCTGCAATCAAAAATGGCTGGGCATTGTGGCGGGCACCTGTAGTCCCAGCTACTTGGGAGGCGGAGGCAAGAGACTCGCTTGAGCCCAGGAATTGGAGGTTGCTGTGATCTGTGATGCCACAGCACTCTACCCAGAGTGACAGCTTGAGGCTCTGTCTCAAAAAAAAAGCTATCTTTTTTAAAAAACTTTTTTTGTTTTTTGAAGGAAAAATTTTCTTTTTGAGACAGAGTCTCACTATGTTACCCTCAGTAGAGTGCCATGGCATCACACCTCACAGCAACTTCAAACTCTTAGGCTTAAGCAATTCTCTTGCCTCAGCCTTCCAAGTAGCTAGGACTACAGGTGCCCATCACAACACCTGGCTATTTGTTTATTGCAGTTGTCATTATTGTTTAGCTGGCCTTGGCCAGGTTTGAATCCACCAGCCTAGGTGTATGTGGCTGGCGCCCTACCCACTGAGCTAAGGGCACCGCCCCAAAAGGAAATTTTGGATGTACATTTTCCCCAATTAGCAAAGGTCACTGAGCAGGATCATGTATGTGAATCATTTGAGCTTTCATAGACTTACTAATTGTAGAATACAACAATTCTGAACTTTGAGAATCATGACATCACACTCAAATTATCATATTTTTTAGCCTCCCCTAGTTGAAATCACTAAGGCACCTGAAGAACTACAATTGGAACTGATTGAGCTCTCAGTAGATAACATTTTAAAGTCATTGTTTGATGGTAAGAAAGCTCAAATATGGAAAAATGCAGTAGAATACTCATGCCTTTGGCTACATGCTGGAAAAATGCTTTCTTGCTTTTCAACCACTTATTGCTGTAAATCTACTGTTCACTCACCTAACCTAAAATCAAGATGCCCTTAATGTCACAATGACTGATACCCATGTAGAAGATTAACTGAAACTGTGGACCTCCATGCTGGAAGCAAATATTCAAAAGCTTTCCAACAAAAAGCAGATACAACAAGGTCATTAAAAAGTTCGTTAACTTTAGATGCTAGTACATGGCAGGGGGGGGCGTGGAGGAGCAGAGAGACGGAAGGAGGGTGGGGGAATCACGGTGTGTGACATACCTCTTGGGGGCGGGACATAATAATAAGAGAGACTTTGCCTAACAAATGCAAGCAGTGTAACCTGGTTCTTTGTACTCTCAATGAATCCCTAACAACAACAACAACAACAAAAAATTAGGTTAGTTAACTTTAATATTAACAGTTTTCATTTTTTGAAATTATTAAGTATACAATAGTTAGACTTTTACAAAATAAGGTACATTTCTAAGTATATTCTAATTGAAGTTTCTTACATGGAGGCTTATTTGATTATAGCTAAATTAACGTGGGCTTCCAACAGGAAAAGGTTCCCCATCCCCGAGTTAAGCCATGACTAACAAACCCGGGTGGAATCTTAATAGTGGAGTCCCACTGTGCTAGTCAAACACATACAGCAGCAATTTGCCATCTGAGGATGAGGAAGGCTTCCCAGCAGGCAAAATCACAGACCCTTTAAAAAAATTCACACAATTTGTTTAAGTGATGAAAATGTTTTGGAAATGGATACAGGTACAACACTGTGCATATAGTAATGTTGATGGATTGTATACTTTAACATGGTTAAATTTACATTGCGTGAATTTTACCTCAATTAAAAAAATATGCACAGATCCACAAGCGTGCAAAGATGTGACCTCAGAGGTACACACACACACAGACTTCTCTGAAAATTCAGTGAGATGCTGCAGGCAGCACAATTACCCTGTGGGAAGTCCCTGGAGCCCAACCCATCAACTCCTCACAGCCTGCATTAATCACCATTGCATACTCCCACACGGCTGAGCCTGGCTCATCCTCTTTGCACATGTTTGATACCCTGCCCTTACCCTGCCTGTCCTGTGTAACTTCTCTGCACCTCCTCTGCAGCCCTGGCCTTTTGGTACTATATAAAGTTCGCTGAAAGGCTCTTCTAGGCCCGTGACAAGTAGCTTGTCACCTCACTGCAGCCTAAGGTCACCAGTCACCATTCAACTTCATAGCCACAGCACGGTGCTGCGCATGCTTGCTTTCTTTTTTAAAAAATTAAATCATAGCTGTGTACATTAATGCTATCATGGGGTACAGTGTGCTGGTTTTATATACAAATTGAAGTATTTTCATCAAACTGGTTAACATAGCCTTCATGGCATTTTCTTAGTTATTGTGTTAAGACATTTATATTCTACATTTAGTAAATTTCACATGGGGGGAGGATGGGTGGAGGGAGGGTAATTGGTGGGTCCACACCTACAGTGCATCTTACAAAGGTATATCTTCTTTTTTTTTTGAGACAGAGTCTCAAGCAGGCACCCTGGGTAGAGTACCATAGCATCATAGCTCACAGCAACCTCCAACTCATGGGCTCAAGTGAGCTTCTTGCCTCAGTTTTTCTATTTTTTAGTAGAGATGGGGTTTTGCTGTTGCTCAGGCTGCTCTAGAACCTGTGAGCTCAAGCAATCCACCTGCCTCGGCCTCCCAGAGCTAGGATTACAGGCGTGAGCCACTGCGCCCAGCCTTGCTCTTGCCTTCAATGAAGACCCTAACTGCTCCCTAGACCTCTGCCATTAGCCTAGGAGATAGGGCAGCTCTCACATCACTGATGAAGAAACTGACCTTCTGGATATCCGAGTTAGGCTTTCCAGCTATGTGACCTTAGGCAAGTTACTTATCTTCTCTGTTTCCTTTATCTGTAAAAGGGACTACTAAAAGACCCCCTCTTAGTGCTGCTGGGAAGATTAGGGAGCTAGGGTAAGAGAGGCACTTAGCACATGTGGGGGCTGCTAATTTATAACCACGCCTTCCTGCTAGCCTTCCAATCAGTTTCAGCATATTTAGGGCAGAGTAATTAATAGACAGAAAAGGAGAATTGAGGATAAAAATCAACTTTGAGAAAAAACCCAGAGAAGTTTTGCTGGGCTAAATAAGCGCATGTTTACACAGCAGGCAAGGACCGAAGTTAGAAATTTTATTTAAATACCTAGAAAATAGCTAAACCAATTTATCGCAAATATATTCCTTAAGAATACACTGGTCAGTGAGACCTGGGAAGGGAAGCTAATCAAGAGGCACAGACACTTTGCCACAGCTGTCAGGCCCTCCCATCCCCTGGGCACACAGCCACAGATAGGTTCAGTGGCTGACTCCGTGGTACTGGCCGGAAACACGTCTGCACCAGCATCCTCTGTGTTCAAGAAGTCCAGCCAATCCAACAGCTGGCAGCGCCTGTGGCTCAAAGAAGTACGGCACCGGTCCCATATGCTGGAGGTGGTGGGTTCAAACCCGACCCCGGCCAAAAACAAAACAAAACAAAACAATCGAACAGTTGGATTTCCAACTCTAAAGAGCCTGGCTAGGGAGGCACATGTCGTTCACCAGCGCAAACCAAAAGCCAGTGAAGCAAAATCGAAGCGAAGCAACTCTACATACCAGCAACAACAAGACAAAATATATAATAAGCACCAGATAAACGGTCACTCTGGGGTTCAGTGCCCATTCTATTTGTGTATTCTCATAAAACCCTTGGAGGGAGGGGGTGTTTTCAGACCCAGAGGTGCGCACCCAAAGCCCTGGTCAAACTGCATAGCTCTTGAGCCTGGCCCTGTGCTGCCTCCACTAAGTGAGTCCTGTCACAGGGATGGGACAGGGGCTGTCACTCCTTCTCTCCATGGCCCTGAGGGCAGCAGATAAACCCAGGCACTGGGTGACATGGTAATAAAACAGCTGGGCTAGTAGGGGTGGGAGTGGGGTGGTTTTAGACCTAGAGGTGCGGACCCCTGACCTGGTCAAATTGTACAGCTCTTAGCCTCCCCCTGTGCTGTCCACTAAGTGAGCCCTGTCAGAGCCTGCAGCCCATCTTCAGATTGTATTACGTGCTACTGGGAAAATCAAACAACATATGTTTCCCTTTACAGTGCCGTGAGACAATGGCAGCAGGCGGAAATCATGAGAACAACAGAAGCAGAGCTGGAGTCAGAGGGACCCGGCTGATGTCCAGGGCTGTCCTTCAGGAGCCATGTGTGTGAGCTTGTACAAGTCATTTTCCTGACTTTGAGCCTATTTCCCCATCCATTAAAAATAATAATGATAAGGGTATAGGGAGAGGCAGACATACAACCTCCCTCATCAGGTCATTATTAGGATTAAACGTAAACACAAGATTAATGACAAGAGCCCTGGCGGCTAAGTGCCATGAGAATTCTGAGTCGAGAGAACACGACCAACCTTGTAGAGTAGAAAAGGCTCCTTGGGAAAATTGTTATTACCTGATGTTCTCCATTTACCTCCCGTCAAGGCGCCAGTCTCCTGCCAGGAAGACTTAGCAGCTGCCCACTGCACCCTTTAGAAGTCCAAACTCTTTAGCCCAGTGTTCAAGGCTGGCCATGCCAGGCAGCAAGCTCTTTTTCCCGCCTTAGACTCAGTGGCTTCCCTGAGAACACCTACTCTGCAACCAAAATGAAAACAGGCTGCTTCCACACTCTCCCCATCCACCCCAACTTCTCCGGTGTGACTCTTTCTGAGCTCTCCCTTGGCCGGAATATCTTGTCCTACCTACGCCTCTTCCTCACCCCAAACCCACACACACGTACATAGGCCACCTCCTCACCCAGGGAAACTGTCCAGACACTGCCACTCTCCTACCATCTCCAGAGCTGGAAATGCTCTTTCCCGGCCCTCAATGTCATCAACACTTGAAAATTTAGCTAATACATAAACTACACATATATATTATATAGTCTAGAGTCTGGGGTCTAAAGTAGGATACCCCACTCCCACTCATTTGGGATAAGGCTACATTTCACTAAATGAGTGAAAGTTGAATCATAATAGTATGGCAGCCTTTTGACTGAATCCAAATTTTACAGAACAAGTCCTTTTAATAAAAGGATTTGTCCTGTGAAGTGTGGAATCGGTAGAGGGGTCACACTTGGGGATGGAGGGTCACATGTGGCCTTGAGGCCACAGGTTCCCCACTGCTGGCTGTGGGCATTCCAAGTCACCTAAGATGACTGAGGCACTTGAAAACATCCAAATCTAATCAAGACGACTGACTGTGACTAAAGAAAGCTATAATCTAATAGAATATGTTTTGGCTTGTCTGAAAAATATGTTAACTGAAAAGACTTGGTCTATATAGACTCTACATAAAATCTAGCAAAGAAGAAATTGCATAATTAAAATATTAGTGTCCACCTAGCTCTGCCCAGCAGTAAAATGCTGGCTCTGGTAGCCACACAGATCCTGGTCACAAGAAAGCCATGCAGTTCCAGGATCCAGATGAAACAGAAATCTCCTACCAGACATCTCATTCCTTTTGCTTCAAAGCCCAAATGCCAAGCAAGCTCCTTATGAATTCACTTTCCCAGGTACCTTGAAACAGGCATTGAAAAGAATATCCACCACTATAACTTCCTATGTTTTATAACTCTAAAAAAAAAGGAAGACTTCAGTTAATTTCCAGCCAATTTGGCACTCTTCTTTGATCTCTCCAAATCTTCTCACATGTACAGTAATTTTTTTAAAAAACATAAAGCCACAAAGACTAAATAAACAGGACAGGAGACAATAGCAAAAAATTTTTAGAAGTGAGAAGCCAAAAGAACAAGCGGAACCAATTTAACAGACCCTGCACCAGCAAGGAGGGGACTACCTGGGCATCAGAAGATGTGGGCAGCACAAGGCCTTGTTCTTATGGAAAGGGATGGAAGGTGAAGCCACACAAAAGAGGATGGACTGGAAATCTACTTAGGAAGTGGTTTGATCTCAGATCCCCTTCTCTATCAACCCTGGTGAAAAGCAGAAGATGTTTATTCTTTGGAAAGGGTAGAACAAGGGCTGCCTGGATGGGAGGATCCAAGGTCAGGTGAACATACTAAACACACGAAGCCCCAGAGCACACTGCAGATCGAAGGTCTCCCCAGCCCACTTCCTCTGCTTGCCTTTCAGAACACTGGCCACCCAGTATGACTCTCTCAGGAAGGAGAGGGGACTCTTTTCTGGGGACTATGACCAGCCCAAGAGAAAGGCCAACATCCATTGACTTTACAGGTTCCCAAATAAAAAGGCCCCAACAGATCACCCTACAACAATGGTTCTCAACTGGGGGTGGAGTAAGTAAGGGGTGGTGTTGCTCCAGGGGAATATGTGGCAATGTATGGAGTCATTTCTGATTGTCACAACTGGAGGAGGCTAATGGCATCTAGTGGGAAGAGGTCAGGGATGCTGCCAAACGCCCTACACGGCACAACAAATAGCCCCCACAACAAATGGTCCAGCCCAAAATGCCAACAGTGTTGAATCTGAGAGACCCAGTCCCACAGGGAAGACCAGACTTACCCAGCCCCACTCACAAGCACCGTCTCACATGCATGGTGCCTCTCTCAAAAATATGAGGAGACATCTGATGGAGATCAAAGAGACTATGCAGGGAGCCAAAAACTTCAAAAGGCTATTGTCAATATGCTCAAAGAAATTGGAGAAGATATTCCATCAAAAAACAAACCAAGCAAAGCCTAGAAGATGCTAAGGAAAAAAAGGAACATCCAGAGAACAGGAAAGGGCTCTTAAAAATAAAATCACATTTCAAAACAGGAATAAAGGAGTAGATCATAAACTTGAAATTTCTCCCATATATAGAAAAAAGAAGTAGAAAAAAAACCCAAAGAGAACACAAATATAAAAGTGGAGGACTATTCCAGGAACTCCAAAATCCAAATACTATAAGTTCCAGGGTAACAGAAGAGATTGACTGGAACTGAAAAAAAATCAAAGAAATAAACTAAGAAAATTTCTTAAAGATGTGTGTTTCCAGAATGAAAGACCTATTGTAGCCAGCTACACCCTACCCCAAAGCCTGCGATTATGAAATTTCAGGAGGTGAAATGGCAGAGTGTAAGCTTCCACAAAGGAAAAATAGGTTCCTGACAATGGATCCAGGATCAGGTTAGCATAGGACTTCTCAATAGCATAAATAAGAGCTAAAAATCAATGGAACAATGCCTTAGAAATTATGAAGGAAAAAAAAATTTCCAATCTATTTTCAAATTATCAATCAGGTATAAAGGAAGCATTTTGAAATACACTGGGTGTCAGAAACATTGCCTATAATAAATTTTTTCCCAAGAAACTAATAAAACATACATTCCACCAACGTGAGGAAATAAATCAAGAAGACACAAGATCCTGACAATGATCTAATACAAGAGATAGAAGCAAATAAAATTCTAATAAAGATGAAGGGAATTCCCAGGATAACAACTGTGTGGCAGGCAAGAGGCGTCAGCCCAGATGAGAGAAGGTTAAAAGGCTCAGGAGAGATGGCTCCAAAAGAAGAAACTGACGGAATATCAATTGATATGTCTGAATGCATGAAGGGCAATATAGGGTGAAATAGTTAAGACATACAGTGAAAACTAAGCAAGGGAAGGAAGAAGACAATTATTAACTAGAGAAACAAAAAGTGTTGTACAAGAGGTAAAAATAATCACAGTACACTATGTGGCTCAGCTGTAACAACACAGTCATAAAAATATAAACACTGATCATTGGTCAAACTGAAATTACAATACGGCTACTGGGGAAGGGAAGATGGGAAGTAGACAGTATGTGTGAAAGAGAGCTAAAGTCAGAATATCTGATATTAAAATAAACAGCTTAGAGCTGAGAGTGGTTATCTTAGAATAGGAAATGTCGTCTGTAGGCAGGGCTGTACAGCCCATGAGCCCCATGCTCATTCGGTAAGGACTTTTTTGCTTCCCTGTGGTGTTGGTTATCACAAAAATGTATGCATGGATCTTTTTTGTTTTCTGCTAATCAACTTTCATTAGGATTTGTGTATTTAATGTGAGATCCAAGACAACTTTTCTTCTTCTATTGTACAGCAAAGAAAAAAGGTTGGACACCCTGGTGTAGAGGACGTGCAGAGGGAACTTACAGAATTGCAGACTCTTTAAACCATCTGCATCTATAGCTTTGATTCAAAAATGACTTTTTTTTAACTGGGAAAAACAAAGTATAAAGAAATAAATTTCTGTAGTTATTCAGTATCACTATCTAGAGCCAACCACTTTAACATTTTGATTATTTTGTTCCAATTTTTCCTCTGCATGATATATATATGTGCATTTTCATGCTATATAGTTTTCTTTTTGCAAATGTAATTAGTTAAAATATGTACAGTTTTGATTCCTATTTCTTCACACTTACATCATTAGCCTTTTTGCATTTGCTTAAATATTTGTTGAAAGCAGTTTTTAATGCCTGCTATTATTCTAATATACATCAGGCTAAGATTTAACAAGTCTTTTTAACTATGCATCAGATGTGTTTATAATTTACCAGTATTATAAATAACACTATGAAGAATATTGTTTTATGTAAATCTCTGTGAAATCTGAATATTTTCCAGGCATAAATCCATAGAAACAGATTACTACAAACTCAAGGGTCTTTGATAAATTAACCTTCAACTAGTTTTATCAGTTTTTATTCCCAAAAGGAGCATACAGAGGGTCCACTTTCCTGTCTCCTGGGTATCAATTTTTCCCATCTTATCCAATTTGATAAGTGAACAAAAAGTTATTATGCCTTTGCATAGTGTATTTCCATTAGCTATTTGCTGTTCTTCCTTTGTGAGCTCTTGGTTTCTGTCTGCTGTCCATTTTCCCACCAAGACCACATGGAAGACTAACTCCTGGGCCACATCACTTATATCCTCTCATCTCTTTAGAGTTAACGTGTATCAGACCCATGATCTGATGATCTAGAGATGGCCCCAATAAAATCACTTCTGAGTCTAGGTGGCCCCCCAACACCCTAACAATCTGGAAGGCTGTGGCCAAGTCACCAGGCAGTTAGGCACATTTATGACACTCCTCATAGTTTACCATTTTTGTGCACACCCAATTTTCTCCTTGTGTTTTGTACACATCTTCTCTTCCTACTGGACTCTAACCACCCCACAGGGAAAGAATCTTATCTGATGAATTTTTGTGTTCCTCATTTTACCCATGTTTAATGGATAAGCACATATTTGAATTAAAATATTAGGGTGTGGATGGAGGTGGGAGAAAACATGAACAGAGGCACCAAGAGAACAAGAATACTGGAAGGGGAGCGGGGAGACAGCCCCACCCCTACCCGAGGCAGGGAGAAGGCTGCGTGGCAAGGGCCTGAACAGAAGTTCACTTTGTGCCATGTAAGCAAAACTGACAAAAACGACTAAAAAGGAAAGAAGATTATTTGCCCATAAAAACGAATAAAATATTGATACATTCTACAACATGGATGAACCTTGACAACATTATGCTGAGTGAAAAAAGCTGGACACAAAAGGATGAATAAATATTACATGGCTCCACTTCCATGAAATGTCCAGAATAGGATAATCCAAAGAAACAGATCGGGGAGAGCAAAATGGGGAGTGACTGCTAGTGGGTATGGGGTTTCCTTGGGGGTGATTAATTTGTTGTGAATTACAGCTCAATTTTTAAAAAAGGAGAACGAAACTTGCACTAGATTGTTTACTGCAGCTCAATTTACAATCATCAAAATGTGGGAGCAACCTAAATGTCCCCCAACCCAGGAATGGATTAACAAGCTGTGGTATACATATCCCATGGAATACTTACTGTTCAGCTACTAAAAAAGATGGAGACTGTACATCTTTTGTATTAACCTGGATGAAGGTGGGACACATTCTTCTTAGTAAAGCATCACAAGAATAGAGAAGCAAGAATCCACTGTAGTCAATACCAATATGAAGGCAGTAGATGAGCTAATAGGGAGTGGGGTAGGGGAATGAGGGACTGGGGAGAGGGAAGGGGTCTCAGTGTATGGCATGCCCCTTGGGGTGGGACACAATTATAAGAGGAACTTTATCTAATAAATGCAATCAGTGTAACCTAATTTTTTGTACCCTCAATGAATCCCAAACAATTAAAATTAAAAAAGAAAGAGAATGAAACTTATACTTCAAGCAGTTTGGCTGACCAGGAATGTCTCTGAGTAATTACTTTCTTCCTAACACTAGCTTGTTGAGTCACTGATCCTGCCATACTGCCCTATCTGGGCAACAGGAGGCAGGAGACATTCAGGGCCCTCACTGTGTCACTCTGGAAGATGCCACAGGCCTAGCTTTCCTGGAGAACAGTACATACCCACAGCCGTATTTTATCCAAATAGACCTGGCAGGCTTTCTGCTAATGAGCTGCATGAGTTAAGACATGAGTCCCACTGTGCTTAAATGGGCAAGGCATTAAAACCACCACCTATAACCTGGTTTTAAAGCCCCTCAATAATGTGTGGACAAGTCAGGACCCCCTTTTCAAATGAGCCTGTAAGAAAGCTAGTAAGCAGGTGATGCAGAGTTGAAGGAAAGGTCCTTTCCATGATACTCCTTCTAACAGACTCCCCTGAATCTAACACACACCTAGTTCCTACTGGAGCCCCCACTCCTGTGCCAAGTGCCAAGTGTCACACACAGTCCCTCACAAAGGGAGGAGGCTTACAATGCCCGAGGAGGAGGGGTGGGGAGTGAAGATTTACACATGAATGAAATTAACCCGGATGGGTGGTAGCCTCAAGGACCTACCCACTCAACCCCAGAGGTGCCTCAGCCTCAGGAGGGCTTCTCACTTTCTGTAGCCTGGAAGAAGAGAAGCCTCTCCTACTGGAAAAAAACCCCTGTCTTCCTCCTCTGTCCCCTCGGGTCCTTTCCCCATCCCTGCAGGAACTCAGAAGCCACTAGAAACACCTTTAGGTAATAAGTATGAACCCAGAATCAATTCATGGGGGAAGACAGCCCTGTGAAAATTAAACCGGAGCAAATGTAATTTTAATTGAACTGGACGGTTGGAATTAAATGCTGAGTGGCAGCTATTAGAGGGGGCACACTTTGATGCAATTCATTTATAATCCCAACTATTATGTTATTTTAAAAAGGATGGTTTTTCTAGACTGTAACAAGTTGGAAAAAAAAGAAAAAATGTAATGGGGGTGGAGGGATGGGGGATGGAGGCAGAGAAGGACCCTGGCACAGAACACTGAGGTCAGCCGGAGAAGAAGGAATGACTGCCCCAGATGGCTGAGGAAGATAGTCCTTCCTCTCCCTCCAGCTGCACCTTGAGACCTGCCTGGGGAGTGTTAAGATGAAAGGGACGTCATCACCCATCCAATGCTTTGAAACTAATTTAGCACAAAGCAAGCTGCCACCCTTCTCAGGGTAGGGTCTGCTGTTCTCAAGCTGGGAGTCGAACGACCCTTTCATAGGGGTCGCCTAATATCAGATATTTACATTACGATTCATAACAGTAGCAAAAGTAGCAATGAAAATAATTTTATGGTTGGGGGTCACCACAACATGAGGAACTGTATTAACGGGTCACGGCATTAGGAAGGTTGAGAACCACTTGGGGGCTAGTTTCAACCATGGCGAACAGAGCCCAGTCCAGGTCTCCCATTGATCTAGCTGTTTAAAGCAAGGGAGAAGAAATGCCTTGGCATTTAGGTCTCATCAAGAAACATCTGAGGAGCTTACTGGGCCTACAGCCCTAGGCCAGACAGCACTTGATTGGAGCCAATGGTGTCTTATAAGTTCTGCTTCCATTTTCTCCCAGTAGTGCCTTGGCCCAGCTCCACCAGGCGAACTGGGTAGGCAGTACCGGTGGCTGAATGATTCAGTTCATTCCAACAACTGTGGAGAGTCCCAACCATGTGTAAAGAACTAGGAATGAGGGTGTATGGGGGTGTTAAAAAATGAATCAGCCATGTTGCCTGCATTCTGGGAACAGTGTGTGAGGTGGGGGTGCATGAGTGTGATGGGGCGTAGGGGGTGAAGGTGGCTTGCTAAATAAGGGAAGGTACATAAAGACACAGAAAGTCATTAACTCAGTGGCTCTGACATTTTAGCCTGCATCAGAGTCACCTAAAGGACTTTTATAACAGGGATTTCTTAGAGTTTCTTATTCAGGAGATCTAGAGTAGAGCCTAAGAACTTGGATTTCTGACAAGTCTCCAGGAGATGCATGTTGGTTCAAAGACCACACTTTGTTCTAGAACCAGTGCCATTATTCAAACCCTTGTTGAGCACAGAGTGTATGTAAGAATCCAATTTGAGCACTTTCTCCACCTAAAAAACAACCTGGAGAACCCCTTACTCAATTCAGTTCTTATTTGCACTTTGTCTCTTTGGAAGGACAGACCTGGCCTCCTCTGTGTCCCCAGTAAACAGGCCCTGGCTCCCCTCCTACCAGTTACGTAGGACCAGCCCTCCACTGTGCTGTGGGCACCTGGGGCAGGGCTGTGCCTGACCTACCTCGTAAGCCCTGCCCTGGCACAGGCCTGACCCAGACCTGGTGCTCTGGGGATGTCTGCTTACTGACTGAATGTTCCCACTGACAGTCACCCCAGAAAGTAGCCAGGCAGGAGGATGTGGAACCCCCTCATATATAGTGCCAATGGGGTTTGCCAGGAAGGCGAACCAGGCAGAGACTTTTGGGGTATATTCAGGGACTATTCAGATGAAAGAGGGAAAAACAGATCTGAAGACTCAGTTTTCCTCTAAAAAAGGAAACTTTTTTTTTTTTTTCAGTTTTGGCCGGGGCCAGACTTGAATCTGCCACCCCTGGTATATGGGGCCGGCGCCCTACTCCTTGAGCCCCAGGTGCCACCCAATAAGGAAACTCTTCAAAGGAGAAAAGAAAGGTCTGGGGTAACCCCCATGGACATTCATAGGCTGAAGCTGCTCTCCCCGGCAGCTCCCCAAACAGCAAGCTGATGTCAAGTCCAAGCTGTGATGTCAAGTCCAGGCTGGTGGGCAGAACAGGGCAGACAGAGTGCAAAGGAGCAGGGAGCGGACACTGCCTCCTGGACTTGAGGAAAGTCAGCTGGCGGCTCAACATGGGACATTTCCCCATTCCTCCTTCCTGAGAAGAGGCCATGGCATTAGGCACATGTCATGCACTTCCTCCATACACTCACCAGCAGTGAGGCCACCAATGACACCACAGGCCCGCATGGTGATTTATGAACAAATTAACAAAACATCCTTAACTTCACGGGGAGAGGGGGTGGGGGGGGAGGGAGAGCAAAGGCTTCTCAGCAGCCCCTACACGCATCCCACTATAGACATTGTTCCACCAACTCTTCTGTCTACAAAAGCAATATGCTTATATGCTTGGAATGTAATTTTTATATGAAATACTCAACAACGGAATGTAAAGGAAGCATTTAGCATGGTCAAGCTGATTAGCAAGGGTAATTTAATTTCAAGGACTTAAGAGTCTGACAGCATGCCCCAGTCATGGTGGCTTTTGCCTTTTACCCACTGTGTGGCCTGGAGCAAGTCATTTAATCTCCCACAATCTGCAAGATGAGGCAAAGGCCACTGACTTCCTTTACTCACAAAGCAGCTGAGAGGCCTT
Organism: Perodicticus potto; assembly: GCA_963574655.1. Taxonomy (NCBI): domain Eukaryota; kingdom Metazoa; phylum Chordata; class Mammalia; order Primates; family Lorisidae; genus Perodicticus; species Perodicticus potto. The sequence continues at coordinate 5,135 of CAUYRH010011138.1, read as the reverse complement.
AAGGAGGTACCAGACACAGCAACGTGCGTGCTCTGCACTCTGCAAAAATGCCTTTTGATGATGAGTGGGTCTCTCTTAAGCCCCAAAGTCTGTCCTGAGCCCAGGGAGAACTGGCAAATCTGGAAATATAAAGAGGTGGCTGGTTCACTATTCCTACCTATCCCTTGACAAAAAACAGGGATAGCAGTAAGGACCCTTCTGCCACTTTCTTTTCTTTCTGTTAAAATCAACAAGCAACAAGGCATCCGATTAATAACTCTGTAATTACTAAGTTGTCAGTCACAGGGTGAAAAACTCCATAATTTAGTTAGCAACCCTCCTGCACATATTGACACTGATGGCAGGGATCTAGGATCCATAAAAAGACACATTTGGGGCCCTCCCACCCCGAATAGGAGCCCTCTGCCTGCATGGCCTCATTTAGTCCAACGCTCCCCAAACCTTTACTTCATGGCACACAGAGAAACTGTGATGGTGGGGGTGGAAGAGTGTGGGGAAGAGGAGTTAAATCAGATTTTCTCACCTTAAAGCCACAAGGTGCCCGATTGTTTTGAATAACTAGGATTAAGCCGACAGGTGCCATGTGTTCCTAAGTAATCGTCATCAGTGTTTAATTTGCAGCGGCTGTTGTTTTGGCTACTATTTAAGACCCCAAGGCTGTCCGTATGGGGGAAAAAAAGATCTTTATGGTGACTCATCTGCTCCCAGGAGCTCCCCATGCCTGATCGTTGGCCACTATGAGTTGAATAAAGGGTATGTCACAGCTACTTGACATCTTTGGTTCTTTTTCCATTTGTCGGAATTCAAGAACCTTTTTGGCCTCAACCATTGGCACTACAGGGACCCACGGGTAAGTGACGGAGGTGGGGCTGCCCAAGCTATCCCAGCCCCCACCCTGAGACTGAGGAAATTCCTTATGTGGCAGTTGGGAAGTTCTGATTTGATCCAACAACCTTATGAGAAGGTACTATCATAATTCAATTTCAAAGAGAAGGAAACTCGGGTGGCACCTGGGGCTCATCGAGTAGGGTGCCGGCCCCATATACCAAAGGTGGCGGGTTCAAACCCGGCCTCAGCCAAACTGCAAAAACAGAAAAATAGCCGGGCGTTGGGGCGCGTGCCTGTCCCAGCTACTAGGGAGGCTGAGGCAAGAGAATTGCCTAAGCCCAAGAGTTGGAGGTTGCTGTGAGCTGTGACGCCACAGCACTCTACCGAGGGTAATAAAGTGAGACTCTGTCTCTATAAAAAAAAAAAAAAAGACAAAGAAACTGATGCTTTATGAAAGTGGTTCTCAACCTTCCTAATGCCATGACCCTATAATACAGTTTTATGGTTGTGGTGACCGCCAACCATAAAATTATTTTCATTGCTACTTCATAACTGTAATTTTGCTACTGTTATGAATCATAATGTAAATATCTGATATGCAGGATGTATTTTCATTGTTACAAAGGGGTCACGACCCACAGTCCAAGGTGGGGACCCATACTGGTAACCTACACTCTACTCCCTTCATCTCTTCCTGCAAACCCAGATCTTCTGAAAAGCTCCTCCTTGCCACGTCTTCCTGTTAGGAAGCCTGCAGCACTGAATTTCACATGCCAAACTTTCCCAGCAGTGTAGCGATCCTCCTTTCTTCTCCCACAGAACAGGTGCTGACTCAACACCAGGTAAATGAAGTCGTGTGGAGCCTTCGGTCTGGGTCATCACTCCGGGCTACTGGTGACTGAGCACCAGGCCATATGGAGTAAGTACATACATAACCTCTAGTCCCCAGCGCTGCACTTTACAGTGGAAATATTTCCCCATTTTACACAGGAGGAGGAGAGACTCACAGGGGTAAACTGGCTGTCTGGTGGTCTCATAGCTACAAAGAGGCAGAGCTAAGATTCAAAGTTGATCTGGAGAATCCAAAACCCACACTCTTCCATTGCCAAACTGCCTTTTCCTCAGGTCTGCTAGCAAGAGGTCTCAGGAAAGACGTGGAGGCCTGAGTCAGAGAGATAGTGCTGGGAGACAGGCCCACTGGGGCCCATAGGCACCAAGTCCCTACCCCTGCACTGGGACAAAATTGGTGATCTGACCCACACCAGCATGCCAGTTACTCCCATGACCCTTGGAGACTTCCACTGTACTAATGAAGCCTTTACTGGGAAAGGGGTTGTGCCTGAACCTTAGCCTTTGGTTAACCATTTAGCAGAAATAAACTCACAGTCAAATGAGAATCAATTCCTTGAAAGACATATTTGTTGCATGCCTGTCATGAACCAGGCACTGGGCTAAGCTCCAGAAAAGTGGATGAAAGAAAGACACAACCAACCCTCATTCTTATAGACAGCAAGAACTGACCCAGGGGGTACTGGCAGGCTGTGGGGCCAGACAACTCTACCCTGAGAGGTCCCGGTGCCCTGGCCGCCCTGCAGGCAATACGGCTTGGACCAGAAATTGAAAGAGGAACAGCAAACTGCTCAGGGCAAAGAAAGCTGCTCTCTGCCCCAAGGGTACCAAATTAGGGCCCCTCAGAGTGAAAGGAAATTCAGCGGAGGGTCACACATTTCAATTGTTAAAAGCTAAAGCCGGGTGTGGTCTTCTGACCCTGTTTCCACTTCCTCCTCCTAACTGCACTGCCCCTCTGTTTCTGAGGCCTCCTGCTAGTCCCCATGCTGCCAACACATATGCCCTTGCTGGAAACTGACACCCCCATGGAGAGCTGCTGTGTTTGTTTTAATACCACTAGATCCCATCTCTGGAAACCCCAAATTCCACAACAAAACCACAAAAGCCCAATTCTCCACAAAACCTCTGGTCCATGAGGTTTAAAGCAAAGCTTTCCCCCTTTTTCACTCCACAGCACCCACAGCAACTGCCAAGATAACACAGGCCTGGCCCCCTTGAGGCCAGTCACTCCCGCAGGCTCCCAGAACTCAGGGGTTAGCATTCCAGTATACCTGTAATGCTCGGGCCTGATCCATCTGTGGGGAAGCTTTGTTTCAAACAGTAGAAATGTCACCGAACCCCAGGAGAATCATGGCAAAGTGGAAAAGACCAAGAGATCAAAGGCCGAGAGGGGGTAAGGTATAGGTGAGGCACAAACGGAGACCAGTCAGAGCTTCAGGGACTGCCCTCCCCAAGGTCCCTGCTTGCCAGCCTGCAGTCTCAGCTGGCATAACCCAAACTCGCATCAGAGCCCAAAGCAGGGAAACATGGCATTTGGTGACAGCAAAGGCTCTGGAGTCAACAAGGGCCATCCACCTCCCCAACGCAGAGGAGGAAACCAGCAATCCCGTGTGATGTGGCACAGCCTGGAGATATAAATAGCTTCTAAAAAGGTTAGCAGAATGCACAGATGACAAATCTACAGTGGGTTACTAAGGGAAACCAAGATGCTGAGTGCCAGCATCTCACCTGTTGCAGCTGATGTCTGAAAGAAACCATGGCTCCTCTGGGATACAGCATGGAGCTGCAGGGAGCTGGAGTCTGTGTTGCCAGTGGGCATTTCCTACGGCTGCTGATGCTCCCTGCACGCCACCTCCAAAGAAGAAAAACCTTTCCCCCAGCCACATGTCTGGCTCCTTTAAGTCTATGTACTTCTAGTTTCCTCATCTGGGAAAAGCCCACCCACAAGGGTGTTCTAAGGATGCCCTGCCTGAAGGCTGAAGAGCCTGGTTAGTGGCAATACCCTCACCCTGTATGCTTCCTCTTTTTGTACTGGGCCCTTCAGTACTGCCCCATGAAATGCAGAACATGGGGCTTGGCTAGGCATGCCTCGGGTGGAGATTCCCTTCTGTAGAGGAAGTGCCTCCCAGGTCACCCAGCGGGCTTGCAGGACAGCCACAGCTGCTAGGTTATGTCAAGTGTGAAAGAAATCTCACTTACCATTGAAAAAGTCACCCCAGGGAACACCAGAGTAAAGGGTATTTGTAGCTCTCTTAGATGTGTTTCCGAAGTTGTATGTTTAAGTTAATGGACATAGCAACAGTACACCAAAAGCACACATGTGGACAGCCACACACTGACACTGAGGCTAAATCTGGAACTCTAGGGATCTCAACCCCCCCCCCCCCCCCACACACACACACACATATCCTCTTCAGTAGATATTCTGGGACCCACATAAACTGGGCTTCAGTCCTTCTCTCCTCAGGGTATCAAGTTCTGCCTTCCTGCCAAGGATTAAGGGATCAGCCCAGATCCACAGCTAGGCAGCAGCTTGCCAGGCAGCTCCCCACCAACTTGTGCCGACAGTGGGAGAACTCTTCCCTCTTCCCCTTCGCACCACACAGTGCAGAGGCAGTAGGGATAATCTCATCTCCTGTTACCCCCTGAGCAGACAAGGGGCTGCTGTGGAGCCTGCACTAAAGTCCTGAAAGCTGGGCTAGAAAGAAGAAGCTCCACACAGGCCCAGGCAGGAAGCCAACCCTCCCCCACCAAGACACATATACGCGAAGCGTCCCCCCACACCCCCAGTGAGGAGGAAGGAGGCCTAGCTGTCAACTTCCACTCCAAAATGCTTGGCAGTCACACTGCTCCTGGACCACCCATGGGCTTGGCCAACAAAGGGAGAGAAGGCTTCCCTTTGGCAACACTGCTGGTGCTAGTGAGTGTGCTGGGGGTGTTGAGGGATGTCCCCAGGCAGAGCACATGATGAGGACTGATGTCGACACTCTCACTCCCATTCTCTCTAGAAGTCAAGTGGACAGCATCTTGCTCTAGAAGGCCAAAGGTCATCTACAACAGTCATCTACCATCCCATTACTGGTAGATTCCCAAATATGTAAATTGGACAAATAATGCCTGTGGCTTTGAACTTGATTGGGGAGGAGGCCAAGAGTGAGCAAGCAGGAGGGAGGGACCCTTGCGGTTATTCAAATAGAGTGAGTACCTATATGCACGAACAAACATTCTGGACAGAAGGCAACTGCTTTCCAGAGCTGTAAGCTTCCTCCTCATCCCACCCTACCTCTCTGAAAGGAAACCAACTGAATCCTACATACCCTGCATGCTTTTTAAATTCTGAACACAACCCTGAGCTACTTTTTTTTTTTTTTTTTTTTTACAGTTTTTGGCCTGGGCTGGGTTTGAACCTGCCACCTCTGGCATATGGGGCCAGTGCCCTACTCCTTTGAGCCACAGGC
>CAUYRH010011136.1:0-18793 GCA_963574655.1 Perodicticus potto | reverse complement strand
CCTTAAAGTAGTTTTTATTTGCATTTCTCTGATGATTAAGGATGGTGAGCATTTTTTCATGTGTCTGTAGGCCATGCACCTGTCTTCTTTAGAGAAGTTTCTCTTCAAGTCCTTTTCCCACCCTGAGATGGGATCACTTGTCCTTTTGTTGCTAATACGTTTGAGTTCTCTGTGTTATTCTTGATATTATACTTTTGTCCTAGGCATAACCTGCAAATATTTTCTCCCATTCTGAGGGCTGTCTGCTTGCTATACTTACTTCTTCCAGGAATTTTAAAGAAGTGATTTTCTATGTGATTATGGGAGTAAGGTTCAGATAACCTTGGATGGTTTAAAGTTTCCTACTGAGTAATCTGGATGAGAGGAGAGTATTTAAGGTACTGCAGAAGGAGTGTGAGATAAACTCTGGTTAGGAGTCTGGTTATTTATTTACAGTTGGCATAAGATAGTCAAGGAGAGGTTCTATAAAAAGTTTTGTTAACTTTAGGCTAAAAGTTAAATTAAGACAAAAACTTAAGTTTTTAATCTGTTGCAAACTATGTTTCTGTGAATGCCTGAAACTTTGATTTGCTCCAGATATCTAGCACTGGAAAGAGAATAAAGCTGTAGCATCATGCAGGCTCTTCCTAACCTTACTCATTCACAAAGAATTTCCCCTTTGAGCCACCACAACATTGGTGATTACTCACACCACAGATTCCTCAGGATTGGCTGGAGTGCAAATAAAATACTGTTTGCTCATAATCCAGTTGATAAGCTACCGTAAAAATACAAGCAGCTTCCTGTTCTCAGAAACTGACATGAAGCCTTTGCTCTTTGCTTTCTTCCTGACATTTTGACGCAAAATCCAAAAAGGACACATCGTGTCTCTGGCCGGGAGAAAAGATGGGTCTGCTGAGTTCTAAAAGCCCTAAAGCCAAGCAAGCCCAAATTCTTCTTCTGGGACTTGACTCTGCGGGGAAGACTACAGTCCTTTACAAACTAAAGCTTGCTGAAGATATTGTGACCATCCCAACAATTGGTTTCAACGTGGAGACGCTCGAGTTGGGGAGGGGTCTGTCACTCACAGTCTGGGATGTAGGAGGGCAGGAGGCAATGAGGACTTGCTGGGGCTGTTACTGCGAGAACGCGGACGGGCTGCTGTACGTTGTGGACAGTACTGACCAGCAGAGACTGGAGGACTCTCGGAGAGAGTTTGAGCACATTTTAAAGAATGAACACATCAAAAGTGTGCCTGTCGTCTTACTGGCCAACAAGCAGGACTTGCCTGGAGCTCTGACGGCCACGGACATCACCAGAAAGTTCAGGGTGAAGAGGCTGTGCGGTGACCGGAGCTGGTACGTGCAGCCCTGCTGTGCTGTCACGGGGGATGGGCTGGCTGAGGGGTTTAGGAAACTAACTGAATCTGTGAAAAGCTGCATGAAATCAAGAGGAGACACTTTTGCATTCTTCAAGCAGAACTGAGGCTCTGACAGGTCCAAGCCTCAAAAGAGACCCTAATGAAGTGAAAAGGATAGTTTGTTTTTTTCCATGGCGAGTGGGAAAAGCAAGTTATTGAGTCGGTAAACTTTTCCTGAGATGTTATTTCACCTAAATTCAATTAAAGAACTTAGAGTTTTGTCCAGAAAATAGTTATTTTTAGCCAGGAGCTTTAGCAAACTAAGTGGTAATGATCATTGAAAATGAAAAATATAAACTGCTCTGCAGAATTTAACACATTGAATGACTCCAAATTCAGTAGTCATATTTGGGGCCAAATAAGTTATTGCTTTATTAATTTCGCATGACTGCTAAAACAAAGTTTAAGTAGCCTCCTGTTCAGAAAGGAAGAATCCTTTCAGATTGTTTCTAGTTGTTATAGGTATTGAACTTCCAGCACGTCCTACTTTGTACAGTGAAAAATGAACTTCAAATTATGGAGAGAAAAAGGTTTGATGTTAACATCTTGTAAATCTGTATTCCCTAAATAAATCTGTTCTTCCGGATTCCTGTCAGATTTTGGTATCTACTGCTGGGAATGTCCTCAGTGAGTCTTAACCAATGAACTTCAGGCTGTTAATTGCCCAGAGGCTGGGTTCTCCCCTAGGGAGCAGATGTCCTTAACCTAATCCATCCCCTGGGCATCAGGGTAGTACTTTAGAGTTTAGGGCAAGCTCTAAGCTTAGGGCCCAGCTCTAGGTTGCTGCCCTGAGTTCTCTGTCACGGAATTCAGGATGACAGGCATTCCTTGGGAATAGCTCATTGTGACCAAACAGGAACCGGACCCAGACTTTGTTCTCAGAGACCTTGCACTTCACAGTGGAAAAACATCAACCTAGTAGCTGGAGTAGGGCAATGGTGCCACATGCTACTGCAGGAGACCCTTGGACCAGGGAAAACAAGAAATGCTTGAAGCAGGAGGTTGTATCTAAAAGGGTCCTTAACTGCCAGGGACCCCAGGAAGGTTTAGGATAGTCACTGGAAGTTCCCATCAGGAGACATTCTAGAGGTGCTGTGAAGGCGGAGCGGGGAGGGTATGGAACTGGAGACTGAAGTGGAATTTCCCCAAGCTCAGAACTCTCTGGGGGGCCTGAGAGTGGCTTTTTCATGGCTTTTTCTTCTCCCATCTTAGCCATGATTTGTTCAGCAAAGACCTGAGCACATCCTTCTGTCCTGCGCGGTGGGGAGTCACAGTAAAGTAGACACACACAGGGTAACAGGTGTCGTCCGCTGAATCCTCACGTGTGCCGGGCATCATGCGAGCACTTTCACACCTCTCTTCACTTGATGCTCACAGCTGCCCTGAGAGAAACAGGCAGCATTCTCTCAGTTTTGCAGATGAGAGCAGTGGGACTAAATGAGGTTAAATAACAACTACCAAAAACTGTTTGGTATTTTAACTGAGGAGCCACAGAGTCAAGATATAAACTCAGGTGTGTCTGACTCCAAGGCCTGTGCTGTTAATTCTTATGACACTGTTTTACAAAGAAGCTACAGGCTCTGCCTTCAGTGAGCTTACAGTGCGTAGGTAAGAATACTTGGTTTTCTTTTTTTGCAATAAGAAAGTTCTTAGGAAAAATAAGCCAGGCAGGATAAAGTAAATGCAAAAACAGAGATATAAAAAATGTGCTGAAAGGCCGGTAGAAGAGTTCTGATTTCAGGAATCTTAGGAGGTGGGAATGTTAAACACTTCATGGCAGAGTTTTTCCTGTTTTACAAAATGATTAAAGCCTCAAATACACATGTTCCCTTACAATTTTCATTCGTGTTTTTAACTGAATCTTCCTGGTGATCTTAAAATTGAGAGTCACTAACTTATTTCTATAGAAAATGTCTGTCTAGAAAATGCCCCCTGGTGTTCCTGAGAATTTTAGTAATCTGAATTAAGTCAAGCCCCTATGGTGTAGTCTTAGCACGATGTAAAATTCAAATAAAACAGTCTGGAAAATTATTGAAAGCAACTTGAACCTTAACTTCAGAAAGCCCATAGGCATGCGTGGTGAGGGTGAGGGTAGTGGAAAGATACTACCTTAATGTAGAGCAAAACTTAATATTATTTTCTAAGACATAAGGTCTCACTCTGTTGGCCAGGCTAGAGTGCAGTGGCACCATCATAGCTCATTGCATCCCTGAAATCTGGGCTTAAAGAATCCTCCAGCCTCAGCCACCCGAGTAGCTGACACTACAGGCATGTGCTACCACATCCAGCTGATTTTTAATTTTTTGTAGAGATAAGGTCTTGTTATGCTGCCCTGCTGGTCTCTAACTCCTGGCCTCAAATGATCCTCCTGCCTTGGCCTCCCAAATCTCCTGCTGGGATTACAGGGGGCTAATGCACCCAACCTTAGCAAAACTTACAGAGTGTCCTTTTCCTGTCATTTTAGTATCTTTCTCCATAGAGCAGCCATTCCTCCAAATCTCTGCTAATATTTGCCCAGAAACTTATACACTTTGATAGCTTTTCCTCCTTTTTTCCCTGAGATCCAGTCTATTTTCTTCCTTTACGCACTTGATTTCTTTTGTGTTAATTTCACCAGTCTTTCCTTTGCTCCTCAGTTCCCTCCTGCTCGCCTCAGCATGCCCCTGTCTGCACCCCACAACCTGTCACACACACACTCTTCACGCCAATCTACTGAGAAAGCCCAAATCTGAGGGAAGGGAGAAAGACAGGGTGAACAATAGAAAAATATTCCTTAACAGGTGAAAGGAAACAGGCTATGAATATTCAGGCCTTGGTATTTATTGTCAAAGATTTTATTTCATTTTACTTTAGGGCATTTCTTCCAGGCATTTCAGTTGCATAATTTAATTTAATTTTTTAATTTTTCAAACAATTTTTATTGTGCATGTTTGAGGCTCACAACATGATGATGTAAGATACGTGTAGATAGTAAAATGATGACTACAGTGAAACAAATAGCCTCACGGTTACTCTTTTGCACGTGACAAGCGCATGTTAACAAAACCTCCCCCGAACACCATGCAGTTTAACTCTTGTCATTCATCTGTAACAAGGCAACACTTTTATCAAATTAGCATATTGCCATGGATCTGATGGCAAGAGCATAACACTTCTGATATGGTCCTTGGTTAAAGATTTAAAGAGTGTAGGGCGGCGCCTGTGGCTCAGTGAGTAGGGTGCCAGCCCCATATGCTGGAGGTGGCGTGTTCAAACCCAGCCCTGGCCAAAAACTGCCAAAAAATAATGATAATAATAATAATAAAACAACAAAAAACAAACAAGTAAACAAAAAAAGATTTAAAGAGTGAATCCTAAATCTTTGAGATAAAGTTAAATATAAGTTAAATATGCTGAAAGGTAAATAGAAGATAAATATTTCCATCTGACTTTCTAAGTCTAAGTGAAAAAAAATCTACAGGGCATAAGAATGAAGAACGATCAAATAAATAAAACAGCTGCAGTGACCGATGTATATTAAGATTAATTTGTCAGTTTGAAGATGGGACGTCGCTATGTTTTGATGATGAACAAAGTGGATTTCACCAAAGCGGGGAAGACTGGGAATTTTAGATAGAGGGCGCCTGCTCGCTGGCTCCCGCAGGGGCACCGAGGGGCAGTCTCTGAGGCCGACCGTGCTGTGTGGGGAGTGAGTGGGGGGATGATCCAAAGAACAGCGTCTGTTGACTCTGCTCCGCGTACCTCCGAGCTGTCCGGCTCAGCAGGCACACAAGACAGACAGGCAGGCAGAGACATTTCCCGGGCAGAGCTGAATATTTCAATATAATAATGCAGCCTCCTGATGTCACAGGGGTTCCAGTCCTATGGGGGCGTGAGAAAGCACAGTTGACCTTGAAAGTGCCACACAAATATAAAAGACAGTTATTCGAAGACTTAACCACATGAGTAGCGTTTTCACACACGGCTCATTTTGTTCTCACAGAATCTTGGGGCGGGGTATGACAGATCTTGTCAACCCTATTTGAAGGCTATGAGGAAAGTGAGTCAACAGTTCTTGAACTTAATCCTCTGATTTCTAAGTTCAAGACACATACACATAAATATTACCATAAATGAATTTAGCAGTACTATGGCCCATTAAATCTCTCTGTTTCTATAAACCAACGATCTAAAACATATCTCCCTTTACTCTTCATACCCTCCATGCACCAGCACGTCCCATCACTTCTCCCTTCAGAAGCCCCCTCCCTTCTGCCCCCTTCTCACTCCCCTCTCCTACCACGAGCCACCATCAGCCTCCCTCTGCCTTCTGCACACACGACTCTGCCTTGGGGGTCTTCTGAAAATGGAAGTCCCCCTGCTCTAAAGTCCTCTGTTTGCTTCTTGATTACCCTGGTGCCCACCTCCTGTTCCCCCAGACACACCTGCCTCCATGTCTCTCTTTAACCTCTAACTCATTACAGACCCCTGGCCCTTGAACTTGTTCTCCAGCTTAGAATATGCTTTTGTCGGGTTTTCAAATCTTTTATGACGCCCACCAAAAGCACAAGCGAGGTGTCCCCTGCATCCTTATCTCCATGAGCCTTCCATCCCTGTCATTCCCTGCCTCACATTGACTGCCTCAATTACTTTCTCACGGTCTCCTTCTCACCTGAGAGTGTAAGCTTCGCGGGGCAGGGACTTGGTCTGCCTGCTTCACTCTCAATCCTAGGACTGTGCTTAGGACATAAGAGGTGTTAAAACAGTATTCGTAGAACGAATGAATGGTCTGAAGCCTGCAGTGGGTCTTCTCAGGGCCCAAGGCCGCCTCTCCAAGGTGGATGGCTCCAATAATATACGTGGAAGGGCAGATGGGGACCCGGGACGGTCTCATTCTAATTCAGCATACCTTTAGCAAGTCCTTTCTCTCAGGGTGGGATGAACACAGGCTTTGGAACCAGACCTGGGAAGGCATTCTGATGTGTCACCTGTTTTAGACAGGTTATGTTGCCACTCGGAGTCAGTTTTCTCAGCTAGAACAGTGGCTTCAACAAGCAATCAACTTGGATTATGCTAGTTCATGGGGATTTGGAAGCTGTGAGAGCCAAAACTGTTGAATTATCCCAATAAACTAGAATCATGCTCTTTGCCCCTTTGTGTACGTAATCCCTTATTGTCCCGGTTTTCTTTTCCTCACAAATCCCCTCTTACCTGTCTTCCTCTCCCCAGGCTAGCACCCTCACTGGGCTCATTCCAGAACAGGTGGGTAAGAAAGGATTTCAGTTTTCAACTTTTTATTTTGAAAAATTTCAAACCTGCAAAAGAGTTGAAAGAAGAGTGAAATTGGCATGAATGTACTTTTCACTTCAATTCACCAGTGACCACACTGTCCCCACATCTGAGCTCTTTCCTTCTGCTGTCACTATCACTTTTGCTCTCACACACACTTGCAATCACCCTGGCACTTCGTGCGTAAACACATACCTCATCGTGTATCCCCTTTCTCTTATTTAATCCAGTACCACTGTTACACATACAATTGTAAGCATTAACTAAATATTACCTAACAGTCCCTAATCAAATTTCCCAAAAATATAATTTAGAGAATTTGTTTGACCCAGAATCTATTGCATTTGGCTATAACATTTTTGATTTAGAATATTTTCCCAGTATTTTCCTAGTCTCTGTTTGTAGTCTCTCCTGTCTTAGAATTTTTTATTATTTTTTATTTTTTTGTAGAGACAGAGTCTCATTTTGTCACCCTCGGTAGAGTGCCGTGGTGTCACACAGCTCACAGCAACCTCCAACTCCTGGGTTCAGGCGATTCTATTGCCTCAGCCTCCTGAGTAGCTGGGACTACAGGTGCCCGCCACAACGCCTGGCTATTTTTCTGTTTTGCAGTTCGGCCGAGGGCGGGTTTGAACCCGCCACCTTCGGTATATGGGGCCAGTGCCCTACTCACTGAGCCACAGGAGCCGCCCCTATTTTTTACTTTTTTGAGACAGAGCCTCAAGCTATTGCCCTGGGTAGAGTGCAATGGCGTCACAGCTCACAGCAACCTCCGACTCCTGGGCTTAAGCGATTCTCTTGCTTCAGCCTCCCAAGTAGCTGGAACTATAGGCGCCCGCCACAAAGCCCGGCTATTTTTTGGTTGTCGTTGTCATTGTTTGGCAGGCCAGGCCAGATTCAAACCCGCCAGCTCTGGTGTATGTGGCTGGTGCCTTAGCGGTTTGAGCTATAGGCGCCGAGCAAGAATTTTTTATTTTTGAGACAGAGTCTTGCTCTGCCTCTCAGCTAGACTGAGTGATGTTATCATAGATTACTACAACCTCAAACTCCTGGGCTCAAGTGATCCTCTCGCTTCAGTTGCTAGAACTACAGGTGCTTTCCACACATCTGGCTTATTTTTTCTATTTTTAGTAGAGATGGGGTTTTGCTCTTGCTTAAGCTGGTCTCAAACTCCTGACCTCAAGCAATCCTCCTATCTCAGCCTCCTAGAGTGCTAGGATTAGCTCATGAGCCACCGTGCCTGGCTTCATGTCCTAGAAATTTTTGAAGAGTGAAGCCAGATAATTTATAGAGTGGCCCACCATCGTCATTTATCTGCTTTTTTATAATTAGATTCAAGTTAAACTTTTTTTTTTTTGTTTTTTTTTTTTGAGACAGAGTCTCACCATGTTCCCCTCAGTAGAGTGCTATAGTGTCACAGCTTACAGCAAACTCTTGGGCTTCAGAGATCCTCTTGCCTCAGCTTCCCAAGTAGCTGAGACTACAGGTGCCCACCACAACGCCCAGCTATATTTTGGTTGTAGTCATTGTTGTTTGGCAGGCCCAGGCCAGCTGGGTTTGAACCTGCCAGCTCAGGTGTATGTGGCTGGTGCCCTAGCCACTAAGTACAGGTGCCAAGCTCAAGTTTAACCCCTTTGACAAGATATTCCCCAGATGCTATTCACTTCCTACTGCATCCACTAGGGAGCACTTGGTGTCCTATTATTGATGACACGAAATTTGATCACTTCCTTTATGGTAGTGTCCCCCATATTTCCCCATGGTAAAAAATATAAACCCATTGCTAATGGTTTCTTGCTTATTATTCCTTTATCTTTGCAAAAATAATCATATATATGTATAAAACTACATTCTTATTTCCCCTGCTTTCTAAGAGAAAGGCCATATTTTACATACACAGAAGAAATAACTCTAAGATAAACGTTTTATTTATTTCATTATTATATTAATGAGCAATAAATCCTCCTTAGTACAACAAACTGAATCTCCTGCATCCTTCTTTAAGTTATATGTTGTATTTCTAAATCAGATTAGATTTTCTTTTACTTCAAAGCATTCGCCACTGGAGTTCAAGGTACCTACTTTAGTTGCCTATTAATGGGGAATAGGAGAGATATCGGTTACAAGATTCTATCTTCTATTTACTACCACATAACCCCATAAATGATTTCATTTCTGCTCTTGATTTAAAGCAAAAGATACATCTTATAATTATTCTACAAATTTATATTATAGTTAAAAACACTGATCCACACTTGTACAAACAAAATCTATATATCTAGGCACACATACATAAAATTAGCATAGAAAATATAAAATACACACTATTTAGGTAGTAGCATTATAGATGACTAGAATTCTGTATAGTTCTCAGTATTTTCTAAATTTGGTACAATAACCATGTGTTACTTTTACATTCAGGGATAAAACATGTTACTTTTGGAAGAGCTGTCTAGTCATCATAGGTTTATAAAACACAAGTAGACAGTGCATGCGTGGCCTTAGAACTGTCATTTCAAATGTATTAATCTAAAGTAATAAAAAATCCTTTTAACGACTAGAAATATTACAATATGTGGACACATGGGGGCGCTGTAACCAAGCTTTAATAATTTTGGAAAAACAAAATTCAAAACCCGGTACAGCTAACACATACGGAGAATTCACTACAGGCCAGGTTCTGTTCTTAGCATGTATGTGTTTTATCTCATTTAATACTCACTTTCACTCTGTGGGGTCGTACCCTTATTATCCTCATTTATAGACAAGAGATTCAAGACTCAAAACCATGCACCTGCCTCAAATTGTGACAAATATTTACTCTGGTCTTTTGTGTATAATTGTTACCAGATGAAGAGGGTTGGGCCGCCTGTCACTGTCAGCCACTATACAGAGATGGGGATGAGAGAGAATACCCGAGAAGGGTGAGGTCTAGGAGAACAGGTCTTGTCAAGGAGACCACAAGGATACACCTGCAGGGTCCTCTCCATGGTGACTCAGCTCTTGGGAATTTGTAAACTTAACTTCCTAGAACTTGGAAATTTCCAAGTTCTGTGAAATCTTGTAGTGCTATAGGGGCTGGAATAGCATCTCCTGCTTGATTCAAACTGGCCAATGAGAAGGGTACCTATGGGTTGGAACTTTTTGACTGTCGATAAAAAGGGAAAGACCAAGCCAGTCGGGGAGCGTGGCCATTTGGAATTCTATGCCGTGAGCTCCCAGCTGGTGAATAAAGCCCTTCCTCTTATAAACGTGGTGTTTGGGTGCTCTTTCTCTCCATTGGGCCTCGTCTTCCTGCAACAGGGATAGTTCCACCAAACCTTATTTGTCAGAAGGTCCCCTGGGAAACTTTCTCACTGGTCAGTTAGAATCAAGCTGGAGAAGCAGGCTCTGGCTTTTCCAGAAGCAGAATCAAGAATTAGTTTCCAGGTCCCAGGAAGTTAAGTCTACAAATTCCTAAGAGCTGAGTCACCACAGGAGGACCTTGCAGATATGTCTTTGGGGTCTCCTTGAGAAGATCTCTGTTCTCCTAGACCTCACTTTTTCTGGATATCCTCTCTTATTGTAATTTTAAGATAGATTTCTGATGAAAACTGAAATTTTGCTACTCATTCTTTGCTCCCTACGTATTCCTAGACTCTGAGGACCAGAGAGAGGGCACTTGATGGTGTGAAGTGGGCTGTGGCCTAAGTGAGAATTAAACCTTTATGCAGAGGAGCACTGTAGCATTCTCACTAGACAACTTGATTATGAAAGCACAGGTAGTGAGAGTAAGATGGAGTCTGCCAGGCTAAGGGGGACGCAAATGACCTTCATCTCCCATCTGCTTTGTAAATTTAGCATCCATCCTAAAGATGCCCATCTTGAATGGTTTGGAATTAGCTTTTTGAATTGGAAATGTTGTAATAGAGTGTCACTGAGTTGTGCTGATTATTATTTAAAATAAGAGTTAATGTGGTCTTTATTGTGAGCCATCATGTATAAAATGAAAATTTTGAAATAAAAGAACAGAACAGATTTGGGTGAATGCTTCTGTGCACATTTGCACTCGGCCTCCCCTTTTGCTTGGTGACATCTACCATCTTGGTTTCAGGCCCATTCCTCAGCATACTTTGCCTCCTATGTGTAAAGTCACTGGGGACCAAACTAGGGATCAGAATCTGTCCCTGTTCTGAAGTGGATGGACGGAGTCCCCAGAGGTAAGGAGGATATGGAGGAATTTTAGGGATATGGAAGGCACTTCACATGTATCACCTCATTTAATCTTCCAAGAATTTCACTAGTAAAATAGGCTACATCACTTTTATAAAAGGAGAATTATTAGACCATCCAGAATCCAGCTCTGCTGTGTAATCTTGGGCAAGACAGTACCCCTTCCCAAGCTTTCAGTCCTTCTCTTTTAAACGATGCACTACATTAAAAGATGAAATACTACCTCCATGGACAGGCCCTAAGAATCCATTCATACACTACTCTGACTTCCCCTCACATGCAAAGGGCCATGATCCAGAGAAGGGGTGGAAGGGCACTTAGCCCTGCCCCTGGCTCACGCAGCAAGGTGACGACACCCCCCCTTCTCCACATCCCTAGGGTGCCAGGAAGCCATGCCAGGAGAAGGATGACTAGACCCCGCTCACAGCCTGCACAGCGCGCTGATATCAAGTCCTCCCGTTGATGTTGAGGTTACCCTCCAGGCTTCTTCAGTCCCAGGGACCCCAGAAGCCAGTTTGCTAGAAAGACAGGTGGCACCAAGAGCAGTGGGGCTGGCGTAGGGCCAGTGTGACATCAGTGTTAGTGACGATGGCTTTGACCACCTTAAAGGGACATAGCTGAACCTAGTGTAATCAGCTCTCTGATTTAATTTCAGCGAGTCCTATGTTTTCTATACTCCCCTTACTCTCATATTTTAGAATCTCAAGACAATAGGGCTTGATGACCGGAACCTTGAAACTTTGAACTAACTACTTGAGCTTAGCTAACTACTTTCTGAAGCTTTCCCCTCCCCACCCCACCCCCAGAAATGGCAGGATTTTTGCAAGACAGAGTTGCTGAGATTCTGAAGGGCCCTGGGAAGACTTCCTGACACCAATTCTCTCCATCTCTCCCCAACCTGCCCCTTGTTAATTATGCTATTACCTACCCCAAAGCACACAGCCCCTCCTTAGAAAGCCCATGATCTCTCTTAGTTTGGGGGAGATGAACTTGAGGCTAATTCCCTATTCTCCCAACAGATATCTTTAGCATTAAAAATTTCCTTTCTAGGAGGTGCCTGTGGCTCAGTGAGTAGGGCGCCGGCCCCATATACCGAGGGTGGCAGGTGCACCCGGCCCCGGCCAGACTGCAATAAAAAAATAGCCGGGCGTTGTGGCGGGCGCCTATAGTCCTAGCTACTCTGGAGGCTGAGGCAAGAGAATCACCTAAGCCCAAGAGCTGGAGGTTGCTGTGAGCTGTGATGCCACAGCACTCTACTGAGGGCGACAAAATGAGACTCTGTCTCTACAAAAATAAAAAAAATTTCCTTTCTAGCTTCACCATCAAAAGCTGGGAAGCACCCAGGGGCCAAGGGCTTCCCTTTGGGAGGCTGGGTGGAGGCGGTCCAGGTTGCTGAGCCCTGGTATCTTGGTCTCAACAGGAGATCAAGGGGTGTAGATGATCCTGCACACTGTAACCACACGGAGGCCATAACGAGATGCTGTTAGGGACCATAGAGCACTGAGGTTGGCACACGAGGGCTGACTTCCCAAATGTTCCTGCAGGCATGACTGGCTCAGTGAGAGAGAACAGCAGGCTGGGGGGGGGGAGATTTTCTGGACCAGGGCAGTGCCCGTGGCTCAGTGGGCAGGGTGCCAGCCCCATTATACTAAGGGTGGCAGGTTCAAACCTGGCCCCAGCCAAACTGCAACAAAAATAGCTGGGAGTTGTGGTGGGCACCTGTAGTCCCAACTACTTGGGAGGTTGAGGCAAGAGGATCACTTGAACCCAAGAATTTGAGGTTGCTTTGAGCAGTGATGCCACTGCACTCTACTGAGGGTGATAAAGTGAGACTCTGGATCCAAAAAAAAAAAAAGGTTTTCTTGACCAGTTACCCTGCTGCAGGATGGCTCCTAACATCCTACTTACTAAGTAATAAATTGCCCTAAACTTTAACACCTTCAAAAAAACAAAAAACAAAACACGTCCTTTTTACCTTGGCAACCCCCATTGACTCAATAATTGGCTCCTTGTACAGCAAGCTGAGCTGAAAACCCCTGACAGTTCCAAGAACACCAGGGGAACCTTGTCTGACAGCTGGCCTGCCCCTGTGCAGAGTGGAGGTTGGGTAGTTCTCCAGAGCAGTGTAGATGCTGCTTTTCTGGAGGGGTAGTGGAAGAACAATTTGATCTCTAATCTAAACTTCTTTAAAGAGTTATATACACATGTCACTTTTACTCATTACCCATTCACTCTTCAACACATTCTATCCATTAAAGATTATTTTAAAAGGTAAATCACAGACCTATATAAACAAATATATAATTAATACATGTATGCATGTCAAAAAATTTAACCCAATTGGCTGGGTGTGGTGGCTTGTGCCTATTATCCTAGCATTCTGGGAGGAGAGGCAGGAGGATCTTTTGGGCTCAGTAGTTCGACACCAGGCTGAGCAAAAGCAAGACCCCTGTCTCTAAAACTAGCCAGGCATGGTGGCAGGCACCTGTAGTCCCAACTACTTGGGAGGCTGAGGCAAGAGGATCACTTGAGCCCAGGAGTTTGAGGTTGTTGTGAGCTATGATGCCATGGAACTATAGCCTGAGCTGTTTTGTTTTTTTTTAGAGTCAAGGTCTCACTTTGTTGCCCTCCGTAGAGTGCAGTGGTATCACAGCTCGCAGCAACCTCCAACTCTTGGGCGTAGGTGATTCTCTTGCCTCAGCCTCCTGAGTAGCTGGGACCACAGGTGCCCGCCACAACGCCCGCCTAAGCCTGAGCTATTTTAACAGAGTGAGACTGACTCAAAAAAAAAAAAAATTAAAAAAAAAAGCAACCAAAATCTCAATTAATGAAGGAATCTATTGTTAACCTAAAATATATGGCAGCAAGACCAACTCTTCAAAATAAAGGGTTTATCAAGGAAGATAAAGGAGTTATAATTCAGGATATGTGTGCTATACAGACCATGGATGCATTCAAAGAAGTGGGGGTAAGGAGAAGCTTTCAGAAGAAAAAAGAATTACATGTAGCCACCTTGAAACAAAGATCATTGGTTACAGGTGTTGTTGCAGGAATTGACACCAGTTTATTAGTAGAGACAGCCATTGCTAGGCAAGTGTTCTTGTGCAAGTGGCTTGTTGGAATCCTGCTGCTCTGATGAATATGTTGTAATAATTCCTGTTATAGGAATATGTGCGTTAGGGCTCCTGCTTCATGGCCTCCCAGACCCAGTTTGTTAGGGTGTAACATAAATGAGTTAATTTTGGTGCTGATAACTTCCACATAGTAAAATGTTCCATTTCAAAGAATCTGAAGAAACACCTAAATTGCCAGTAGTATTGTGAAGTAGATTTACAACTCTCCGACTCTTTCCTCCCTCCCGTTCAATGCATCAGCAAGATTTTATGACTCAACCACCAAATTAGTTAATCTTGTCTTCAGTTTCACAAACAGCATCTTAGTCTGAGCCAAAATCACCTGTGGATCAGATTACTGCCTTCCAATTGGCCTTGACCCTTATCCCTCAATCCCTTCTCTACAGTTTCCAAAATGATGAAACAAAGGAGGGAGGGAGGGGGAAAGAGAGAGTAACGGGGGGAGAGAAAAGATCAAGAATGAATTAGGTCATGTGGCTCCTCCTTGTATAATTTTCCAGTTTTTTTGGCTTGGAGATTTAAACTTTATGCTTATAAGGAACTGCGTGATCTACTGAAAGACCAGAGTTTAAACGCCTGGTAAGTAACAAATGACTCTCCATGAGAACATGGGTCTTGGTCAGTAAGAGTTTTAATTGCTTGCAGTGAGTAAGGAGAGCACTGGGAATATTCTCCGAAACAGTGTCTCCCGAAGGGAAAGTGTCATGGAATATTTATGGGGCAGTCGAGAAAGAAAATGTTGTCACACCCAGGGGAGGGGTTCCTGTTGCACCTGCGTGTTTAGCTTGTCATGCGAGCCCACAGGTCGCATGTTATGGTAATAAGGCTCTAGTTCCTGCCTGGGTGGGGACTTAAGCATGCTAACGAGAAAAGTCCACTTGAGTCCATTTATTAGGGTCTGTCAGCAGCTAGTTTCAGCCACCTGGGTAGCCATGGGCCTCATAAACAAAAGGTTGCCAAACAGGATGATTGCTCAAGTTGGGTGAATTCCTATAATCCCTGGAGACCCTTCCTTCCCAAATACACCTTGGGTAGCACACTGTCTCCCCACCGTGCTCCAGGGCCTTCTGCTTGCAAGGCTCTTCCCCCTGAATTTTGCATTGTCATCTTTTCATCTTCAGATCTCAGCTGAATCCTTATCCTAAAAGAATAAGAGATCTTTTTTCCCAGATCCTCCATTCTAAGTTGGCCATTTATTACCAGCCAACTGAATCCCTTGCCTGCTGTCCAAGAGGAAGCAAAGGTTGCAGCATAGATGCATCAACATCACGCAGTCCCAATTAAGAAGATGGGAGGAAATTTCTCATCTCCATGTCCCCGTGGATTTTGGATCCCAGGTTTTCTAAAGTAGTTTAGTGGACAAAGGGCTGGGGAATTGAGTGTGCACATTGTCTGGGGATGAATTCATCGTCGTGGGAAGCAGAAACTGTCTTCTTGGCTCAAACACTTCCAGCGTAGAGGGTCACAGTCAGTTCCCAGGCCTGGCCACTGGTCTCATTGGTGTCAGCCGCACTCCCCACCCAGGGTTGAAGATACCTCACAGACCAGCGTTAGGTTTTACAATAGTGATGTTATCTACAGAAGTGATTGGGAAATTGCAAATCCTAACACGAGTCAAGGATACATGACTCTTTTTTTTTGAGACAGAGTTTTACTATGTCGCCCTTGGTAGAGTGCTGTGGTGTCACAGCTCACAGCAACCTCAGACTCTTGGGCTTAAGTGACTCTCTTGCCTCAGCCTCCCAAGTAGCTGGGACTACAGGTGCCTGCCACAATGCCCAGCTATTTTTTGGTTGTAAGTTGTCATTGTTGTTTAGCAGGCCTGGGCTGAGTTCAAACCTGCTTGCCTCGGTATATGTAGCTGGTGCCATAAGCTCTGTGCTACGGGTGCCAAGCCAGATACATGACTGTTTTTTTTTTCTTTCAATTTTTGACCTGGCCAGGTTTGAACCTGCCACCTCTGGTATATGGGGCCAGCGCCCTACTCCTTTGAGTCATAGGTGCTGCCCTCTTTTTTTTTTTTTTTTTTTTTTTAATAGAGACAGAGTCTCAAGCTGTAGCCCTCGGTAGAGGGCTGTGGTGTCATAGCTCACAGCAACCTCCAGCCTTAGGCGATTCTCTTGTCTCAGCCTCCCAAGTAGCTGGGACTACAGGTGCCTGTCACAACACCTGGCTATTTTTTTGTTGCAGTTTGGCCGGGGCGGGTTCAAACCTGCCACCACTGGTGTATGAGGCCAGCACCCTACTCACTGAGCCACAAGTGCTGCCCCAGTTATAGGAAGCAGTTATAGGAAGGTGAGCTCTGAAACAATGGCTGGTTAACTTTGAGCTATGTCTATACTTCTTTAGCAACCAAACATTAACAACAGTTCTTCCCTTAGTGTCTTACGTTACTACAATACGGGGTTTCACGTTCAGTCATCTTATTTAAAATTTTGAATCTCTATAGCATGATCACTTTGCTACAAGATGTACATATTCACTTATTTCTTGTCCTTCTCCCCAGCCACAATTAAAATGACAGTGCACCAATTCTCTGCGAAAAGGCCTGCCCTATGCTGCTCACCACGGGGTTCTCAGCTCATAGAGCACTTACCCTGCCAGCATCTTTTCCATCCTGAGTTGGGACTTTTTCATTTAAATTAAGAGGTTAATTGTCATAACAAAACATTTAATTATTTAAAACAAGTGCTTCATATGAGATATGTATTTACAAACTGTATAGAGTTAATTTGTATGAAACATACTTTAGATTAAAGAAAAATGGTGTAAAAAATATTTCCTGTGCTTGATTTCCAAAGGATACTATTGAAGATTTTCTTTTCAAGGATGTTAGCAGTACTTTTTAAAAAAAACTGCTTAGGTCATAATAATTTAAGGTTGATAATCCAATCTAAATTTCTTAGAATGACCCTTTTAAAAATTCACTTATTTAGGAGACATTTTTTTGCTCCCGTCTCTGGGAAGGCTCCGTACTGGATGCTAGAGGGTTCCACAAAAGCCCTGGTGGAGGTGACATTTGAGTTTGTGTTTCAGTGTGAGTAGAGTGAGAATGTAAGTGCATGTAAAGGAGAGAAACTGGGACTTTAGGCAGAGGGGTAAATTCAGCTCATGTTCTGGAGACAAATTATACTTGAGATCCTCTGAAAGGGTTGGCAGGAGTGAAATCATCAAAGGCCATAAAGTTGAGGAGTTTGATCTTACTGCATGTGGGAGGCTAACAGAAATTTTAAACTGAGTGACACCGTCTTCTGTGGTTAGTGTTGCAATGGATAGGATTGCAACTAATTGTGCAACACTAGCCAAGTATTGGATGGAAATAAAACTCGTATGCTTAATCAGAATCAGTAGGTGCCAGGCACTAGAGGGTGACTATGAACAAAGCATTACTCTATAAGGCTTTACATTAGATCAGCAAAGTCTGATGTATGATTCTAGATCTTAGAATCAGCGTTAGACCTAAACGAGATATAAATACTGATTTATTTACTTATCTTTCAGCAATTATTTATAGGGCACCAACCATGAGTGAAGCACACGGCAGGGGCGGTGAGACCTCCAAGCTGTTTTCAGTACATCAAAAGGAAATTGTACATTTGCCCTCAACAGGCTGAGTGAGGTAATTCAAATTTCATGCTTATTTGCTTCGGGTTGGAATGTATAAGAACTCATTATGGGAACACTAATAATCTCAGGCTCTGATGAGATGATGCAGTCATATAGTTTTTTAAAAGAGAGAATGAGCTGAAATTCAATCTAGTTTGCTGGGTAAAATCATTCAGAATATGAAAAGGCCATTGACGGGAAGGGGAATATTCAGGAGAGATGAGTGATGGGATTCAGATCCCGCCTTCACACAGTCACTCTCATGTAGAAGCCGGACCTCCTCTATTTCCTACCGCTGTCTTTCAGAGCCTGAGAATCACCCTTAACTCCTGCTTTCATTTATTTTTCCTGTGGAATCATAAACCAAACTATTGACTCTACCTCTGAAACTTCTCCGGAATTTTACCCTCTTCTGTACTCACACCATGGTGGCCGACCTTGGTGTGAGGGGAGATGCTCTTCCTCACCACACCATGGTGGCCGACCTTGGTGTGATGGGGAATACTCTTTCTTACCACACCATGGTGGCCGACCTTGGTGTGATGGGGGATGCTCTTCCTCACCACACCATGGTGGCCGACCTTGGTGTGGTGGCCGACGTTGGTGTGAGGAGAGACGCTCTTCCTCACCACACCATGGTGGCCGACCTTGGTGTGAGGGGAGACGCTCTTCCTCACACACCATGGTGGCTGACCTTGGTGTGGTGGCCGACCTTGGTGTGATGGGGGATGCTCTTCCTTACAGACCATGGTGGCCTACCTTGGTGTGAGGGGAAACGCTCTTCCTCACCACACTGTGTCTTTGCCTTTGTGTTGCAGAGTAGATGGAATTCACAAACTAATTGTTGGGCAAACCAAGGTCTATGTGACCCTGTCCAAAAAGATAAGTTATACATAATGCAACAAAGAAGAAAACACGTCACAGTTGCCGAATTCTTATGTGATATCCTTCTATGTCCAGAAGCTATGCTTGCCAGCTCTTCAGTTTTTATTAGAAAGAATGAGGGATGTATCTTTCAGTGTCCTGAATGAGCTAGGACACTGCTGATTGGGTATGACCAGTGCGTATAAGTTGTGATTGGGTATCCTAATTGCATCTGCCTCAAATTTAAGCAAGGAAACGTCACCACAGCCTCACCATTCCTGTTTGAGGAAAAGTTGAAGTGTTGTCAGAT
>CAUYRH010011131.1:0-16129 GCA_963574655.1 Perodicticus potto | reverse complement strand
GGTCTTCAGTTTCATTGTTTTTATGCAAATCAAAATCACCTACACATTTTTTTTCCAGTTTCTAAATCTCTACCAACAATGTGAGGCCAGAATGAAAATCCACACTTGCCTAATGCAATGAAAAATTATGAGAGTCTGAAGATTCAAGCAACAGCAAAAGCACATCATATCCATGGACAGCTTTTTAGACAAGAGTGTTCATGGAAAACTTTGCTCTCTGATGCCTTTTTCAAAGGATAAGATTTGCCTGCTCAAAAAAAAAAAAAAGAAAAGAAAAGAAAAGAAAGTGCATCCTTTTATGTCAGATGTTCCAGAGAAATAGATAGGGCTCTGACATTCATCCCATACCCGAACTCAATGACTAGAGATTTTATAATAGGAACTTGGATCTTTAGTTTATATAACTTAATCCGTTTGTAATTTTCTCTTATACAAAGACACCCTATTTTGTAGCGCAATAGACCAACCCTTCCTAAGTGACCCAGAGCACCCAAATCCAAACAAGGAAAAAGATTTAAAGAAAGAGACAAATTGGCCTTTAATAGAAGGAGGAATGAGCCAACTTAGTGCCGCGTTCTCTGGAACAGCAGATCCTCTAAGGACATGGCTCTGCTCTCAAAGAGGTTGGCCTGGCAACTCACTTACACACTCCACTCAGGGAAAATTCTTTTCAGCACTAGCCAAAATGCCGACCCAAGCTTCTTTTCTGAGCAGCCTTGAAAGCTTGCACACATTTAGAGAAAATACTTTCAAATGACTCTGGAGTTCTGCTTTATGTTTCATATTCCTTTGAACTTATTACCTCTTTACAATGTCTTGGACTATTAGTTTGGGAACATTTAAAGTTAATGACTATATGGAAAGTAAAATAACACTTTGATGTTGCCCAAGTCATTCATTTCTCTTTCATACACAGGAGGTTATAGAAGGCTGGGTGATGCCAGACCAAGTCAGTTCAGGAATAAATAACTTATTTGGGGTTCTATATAGATTGTTGCTCAGGGGAAAACAGGGATAGATCAGCTCTGGAATGTCTACAGGAACCAAAGTCATGATTAATGAGGGTCAACTTTCAAACTTGAGCACACACAGATAGGATTACTTCACACAGAGAGCAGAGTCTGTCCGACACAGGCTACCCTAACACAATCCCCTGAGGCATGTTATTCACAAATCTTGTTGGTTTCGGGGATACACTGACAGCAAAAGAGATATGGAGAGGACTTCCTTTGGCCATAAGTAGAACAAAGTGAATAAATGCAATGGTAATGGCCATTAGAGAAAGTTGGCTAGAAGGTCAAAGTTGAAGTGCTCTGATTGGATGCTTTTCCATAAAGCACAGTATGCTCTTCCAGAGACAGCCATTTTTTATTTGTTTGTTTCTTATAACTATAGATAAGAGCTTGGAAGATGTTGTGGGATGCAGTTCCCTGTGGTATATAAGAGACTTATTAGTGAAGGTGGAGCCAAAGAACCAGAGAGACAGAGGAAGAGAAAGACCTGTTCATAGTAGATTTTTTAGATGGTCCAATTGTAGTTTATTAAAGGAGAAATAGAAACCACTTACAAGAGACGCCATTCATCTCATCAAATAAACAGAAAAGGACATTAGGCCAGTGATAGAGTCTCTAAAACAAGACAAAGACACAAAGGATATTCAGCAGAAATCCTAGAAGATCTTCTTTTTCCCCTTTCAAAAAAAACTAAATATATATTTACTGAGGGAAACTAGGTGTGCTGAAAATTATGTTAAGCTGTTTGTGGAAAAGAATGAAATGATGCCACCTTCTCTCATAGAGCTAATAGCATTAAAAGGCACAATTAATATATTTAAGCAATTGAGAGCAAGAGATGACATCGCAGTTGTTATTCACTTATTTAGTAAATATTTGTCAAGTATTTACTGAGTGCTTCAGGCTGATCTAGATATCGGAAAACAATGGTGAAAACCAGATAAGGTCTGGTACTCATGACATCTGTATACTAGTGGAGGGAGGAGATAGACAATGAAGAAATAACAATAAATGAAGATTATTTTCGTTTTCCAGAGCAATGAAGGCAATAGAACAAAGTGCATGATTGAGGTTTAAGGAGGCTGGAGTAATTTAGTAATTGAAATCAAGTGATCAGAGAAGCTCTCACCAAGAAAGAGAAGTTGCTTGAGTTCAGACCACAAAGATAAACCTGTTAGGTAAGTGGAAAAATGTGTTTTCAGGCAGGAAAACCTCATGTAAAAATCCTAAGGCTAGAATGAGCTTTATTTGTTCAGAGAACAGAAAGAAAGTCACATTGGCTGGTACTTAGACTGCAAGAAGAGAGATAGAAGATATTTCAGAGAGGTGTACAGGGCAAGGTCATATTAAAGCCTTTCGGGGCTTAGAGCTTCAGTAGAGCTGCAATAGCATTTCAAGTGCAATGGAAAACCACTGGAGACTTATAAGCAGAAGATTAATATGGTTGATGTCTGCAAGAAATTATAATTATTACTCTTCAGAGAGTGGAGGGTTGAGGGAAAGATATAGAAGGAGGGGGGCTAGTAAATAGGGCAAGAAGTTCTCCAGGCAAGAAGTCCTGGTGTTTTGAACTAGGTACCAGTGA
This sequence comes from Perodicticus potto, assembly GCA_963574655.1. NCBI lineage: Eukaryota > Metazoa > Chordata > Mammalia > Primates > Lorisidae > Perodicticus > Perodicticus potto. The sequence continues at coordinate 13,531 of CAUYRH010011131.1, read as the reverse complement.
GGTTGCGAGAATCCAGATATATTTGGCAGTGGATTCTGGTGAACTTGCTATGGAATTGAATAGTAATACCATATGTCAAGACAAGAGGCATAAGAAGGAATGGCTTAGAAATGCCAATTTACTTTGGGAGGTTATATGAACCCAGAATTGCGTGACCCTTGTTGGTTCAGGAAATCTAGAAGAGTTTTCTCAGGGGTAAACTTGATGCTGACTTCCAAGAATGGGAACAATTTAAATATTTAATGATGAATTGTTGAGATTGATTTTGGAGAGACCTGAAAATTTTTTAGCTGCTACATTAGTTCATCAACATCAGTCATTTGTGATTTTTTTGTGTGCCACATCTAATGTACTTCTACTTAATATTATTATTTAAATCAATCCCTCCTCTTTTTTCTTACACAATGACATGTTTAAAAAAATAAACATCATACCAAGAGGTTGAGAGACCGGAACTTCTTGAATACTGGGTTGTGTTATGTAAACCCATCAGCCACTCTATTTCCATACACTGTATTCCGGATGCCTTTTGTTAGCACTCACCACACTAATTTGGTTGTCTTTGTCTTTATCTTCCAACAGATTTTAAGTTCCTTGAGAGACTGAGAATGAAACATGTTTGGTTTGTTTTTGCTACAGTGTTGGGGAAGTCTGGGCAGAGCCATATCACCCTCATCATTGCCATCTTCATTCTTTTTTTTTTTTTTTTTATTAAATCATGGTTGTGTACATAAATGCAATCATGGGGTACAATGTGCTGGTTTTATATAAAATTTGAAATATTTTCACCGAACTGGTTGACATAGCTTTCATGGCATTGTCTTCATTATTGTGTGTGGACATTTATATTCTACATTTAGTAAGTTTCACCTGTACCCTTCTAAGATGGACCATAAGTGTGGACCCACCAATTACTCTCCCATATCTAACTTGGAGCCAGTAGTACCAGCAACAGTGTAAGCACGGAGAAAAGATTTGTTCAATATGCAACCCTACACACATCACCTTATAGTCTGAATTTCAACCTCTTGATTCCAATCTATAGTGGGTCAAATAGTGATTCCTTAAACTTGAAACCTGTCAACAATGTAACAATATGACCTTATTTGTAAAAATGGCCTTGCAGATGTGATTCAGTTAAGCATCTCCAGATATGATCATCCTGTATTATTCAGGTAGGCCCTAAATAAAATGACAAGTGTCCTCATAAGAAAGGGAGAGGGGGCAGTGCCTGTGGCTCATCGAGTAGGGTGCTGGCCCCCTATACCAAAGGTGGTGGGTTCAAACCCGGCCTCAATCGAACTGCAAAAACAGAAAAATAGCCCAGTGCTGTGGCAGGCGCCTGTAGTCCCAGCTACTCGGGAGGCTGAGGCAAGAGAATGGCCTAAGCCCAGGACCTGGAGGTTGCTGTGAGCTGTGTGACACCACGGCACTCTACCGAGGGTGATAAAGTGAGACTCTGTCTCTAAAAAAATAAATAAATAAATAAATAAATAAATAAATAAATAAATAAATAAATAAGAAAGGGAGAGGACACAAGCAGAGAAGGTCATGTGAAGACTTAGGCAGGTGTTGGACTTGAGTTGCTACAAACCAAGGAATACCAGGGTCCACCGAATGCTGGAATAGGCATGGGAGTTCTCCCTTCCAGAGAGTTTGGAGGAAACATGGCACAGTTACCACCTTTGTTTTAAACTTTTAACACCCAGAACTGTGAGACAATGGATGTCTGTTATTAAGCAATCAGGTATGTGGTAGTTTATTATTGCAGCCACTAGGAAACTCATATGCAACCCTTTTATACCCAGCTAAATTAAGATCTCAGTGGAAGCTTCCTGCTCTGACTAGCAGAGCAAGGACTGGTGTAAGTTGAGTGAGGCACCTAGGGTAAAACATTCCAATCAAGTATGTCCCCTCTCCATGCAGCATCATCATAATTGTCCATGCTGGTTACCAGACGGCAATGACTTTTTGAGATCAAGACAAAGAAAATATACCTACAGTTGTAATTTTGTCATGAATTCTAAATTCATGTAACATCTACAGGTATGTTTTCAATATAATAGACTTAAGACATTCCAATTACAGTCAGAACAGCTCAGAATGCCCCAGAAAAACTTCTGCCTTGTTAAAGACAAAACTCCAGAGAGTTTATCTGGAAAGCTGGCTAAATTTTGCAAATATTCAGATGCCTCATTTTGAAAGGAGAAAAAAAAGGGGGTGTGGTGGAGCAATCTCAGGCTGAATGATAATTCTATTACTGTTTCCCTTAATTCTTCTGGGTGTGCCAGTCATAGATGGCAAGGAGAGTTGGGGGAAATCAGGGATTTCTGAGTGTGAGAAACAGAATCCCCAAAAGGGTTCAACAGAGAGAAAAATTATAAACTAGAGCCCAGTAAATACAGAGCATCCTCAGTCAGCACGGTTATCAGTCCAAGTGGTGATGCGATCCTCATTTGTTTTTCTCCATCTCCTCCCTTGTGACATGTAGTAACTGATGTCCATTTAAGAAAATTAACCAGAGAAGTTTCTATTTCTAGATGTAAAAACATTTGAAATTCCTGTACATTATAATGGAGCTAGAGGTGGTGTTGGTGTTTAAGTCCAACTTGAATTTTGTCAACAGCTACTCAAAGGAAAAGAAAGCCAAAGTCCTCTCCCTGAAGATTCCAATCAGTTAGGGAGACAACAAAATATAAAATGAGCCAGATGATGTCATCTGTAATTATTTCATACAAAATTTTAAATGGCTAATCTTTTAATATCCAACTTTCCAAACTGTCTCCAATTGGCTGACCAAGATACATTCTTTGTCCTGAAGTCCAATAATTACGTGACAGGAGGGAAGACCCTTATCTTTTGTCTTCAGTTTATTTATTCAAGTAATTATCTTCATGAAGAGACCATCTACAAATTTCTGTTAGCACAAGTCATACTTGTTCAGTGACATGAGTTTTCAAGTTGGCAGTGACACCCAAAATATCTTCTGGAGCTAATTTGCTCATTTACAGAGGAGATGATAGAGTCCCAGCATGAAGCAATAACCTCTAAGGGCCATCAGTAAAATTCTTTTGTTACCGTTTTGTCAGATATTTTATTTACATTTTCTATTTTACTTAATTTATTTTTTTCATAGAGATAGGGTCTCATACCAATGCCTAGGCTGGAGTCCAGTGGCAAAATCATAGCTCACTGAAACTTCAAACTCTAGAACTCGAGTAATGCTTCTACCTCAGCATCCGGAGTAGCTGAAATATGTGCTTCTTCATTTTTTTTGAAGAAACAGTCTTGTTATCTTGCCCAACTGGTCTCATACTCCTGTTCTTCAAGAAATTCTCTCACCTCAGCTTCCCGAGGTGCTAAAGATTATAGGCATGAGCCACTGTACCTGGACTATGTTTTCTATTTTAAATCTCCCAGTAGTACACTGAGGTAAGTACAGGCAGGCCCCAAGTTATGAATGAGATAGACTCGATAGGTTTATTCTTCAGTTGAATTTGTATGTAAGTTGGAACAGGTACAGTTACCTGTTACCTGTGATAGCCTCTGTTAGTAAATGTGAGTTGTACCTATGTCAGACATTTGTGGACTTGGGGACTGCTGTATACTTATTATCGTTATAGGTGATAAGAATAATATTCTGGGCTTGCAAAGTATGATAAGCACATAATGCTTCACTGCCAATATCTCTGTGGTCCTTTCCTCCTCATCTGTCAATCTATTTGTCGAATTAGAGTCTGACTCTTATAGAGGACAGACCTCCATGATTCCTGACTCTTGGTATTCACAGCCTTGAATGACACCTCTCTGGAGTGCAGGTGGGGCCTCTGTATGACTTGTTTTCATCTGATGTGATGATTTCACATTATATGAGACTCTGTCTTGCTAGAAGACTGACTCTAGAAACTTTATCTCTTATTGGCTTTAAAGAAGTAAACTGTCATGTTGTGAAAGGGTCTGTGGAGAAGGACACCTGACATGACACTTCAGATGGCCTAGTGGAGCTGAGCACCATCCCCAGTTAGACAGCTGGCAAGCAGCCAAACCACAGTCCTACAATCATATGAAGTGAACTCTGCTAACAATTGGAGTGAGCTTGGAAGAAGATTCTTCTCCAGCTGAGCTTTCACATGAGAACAAAGTCTGGAGTAAGGCCCTGAAACAAAGGACCCAGCTGCACTATGTCTTGATTTGTCCCATAGAAATTATGAGTATTATTTATTACAATGGACGTTTCTCAAAGCCACTGAGTTTGTGGTAATTTACTACTTGGCATGGAACTCTAATCCATCATCTATTATAATTCAGGTCCTGTGTTAAATGCTGAAGTTTCAAAAATTAATAGGGAATATCCCCTACCCTCAAGTTGGGAGGTAGACAGGTAAACATGTAGTTACAATGCAGGGTAATAAATTCGGTAACCTTTTGTAAAGAAAAAAAGTTGGTGACAGTGGGCAGGAAAGATGACATGAGAAAGTCTCCTTGCAGTATCTTTCTCTTCTCTTTTTTCTTGTTCCTATAGTCTCCTATCCATCTCAATGATGACAACTCAAACTGACACTTCTATTCTTTGTAAGATATAGCAGAGAAGGTGCTCATTGAGATGCAAGTCTTTCCTCTTCTTTGGCAAGCAATATAACACATTTTATAGACCTCCTTAAGCCGGGCAGGGCCAAGTCACTGAGTTCTGGCCAGTGGTATAATGGCGTAGTACTATGTGGGTGTACAACTTATACACCTGGCTCCTAGTGTCCCCACATGGTCCTTCAGACAGAACAAAGATGATCTTGTGGAAGACTCCCAGGCCCTGAAAATGGAAGGATCCTGTGTTCCTAAACCACTTTGTGGAAGCATTCCCAACACACAACCCTCTTACCATGTTATGAGCAGGAGATAAATATTTATAGCATTAATCCACTGAGATTTGAGTCATTTTCTGCAATAACTGTACTATGGGGAATTTAATTTAACTGGAATCAAAGATAATTAAAGGGATAGGACCAATGAATGGAGATGTTTTTCATTGTTGTACTTAGCTGTCTTTAAGAACTCCAATGGATACGTCTGAGGGGGACAAAGACAGGAGTGGACTCTGTGGGTGTGAACAGCTATTTGTAATCTTGACCTAGGTAAGTAGCAAACCCAGTGCTTCAGCCTTCCCATCATTATGGGCTCTCCCTCACTAGCAAATCTGTGGACCAGACTTCCCAGTTCATTTCTAGCTGGTTTCTAGGACTAAACTTCAGGGAAAAAAGCTTTTCCAAGGGTTGTTATAAGCTCTGGGAAAAAGGCCAGAATGTTTCATATTGTAATGGAAAATAATCCTCCTACCCTCAATCTGCACATTTTATTTAAGGTGTGAAAAATGCTTTTCCAGCTTCAGCCAAGAGCATTCAGGTCTCCATGGGGATCTGGGCTAAGGGGGTGGGGGGCAATGATTAGGTGAGGGAGAAAACACACCCTGCAGCAGTTTCCAGGGGAGCAGCAAGCATGCAGTCAAAGGAAAACAATACTTGACCTTCAGTCTGGTTCATATTGCATGTTTCTGTCTCACCCTGGTGCCCAGAAGCTTCAGCTCACACTTGGCTGGGAATCAAGGGGAATTGAATGGAGGTGGAGTCCCTCTGTGGTCTTGGGTTTTAGAAGCCTACAGTGTTACCTCCAGAGGATACTGTTATCACCATACCAAGGACAGATGAAAAACAGGGGACCTGGTGCAGGTTAGGATTTGAAGGTAATAGACCAACCCTCATATATTCCCCACATTTGGCAGTTGTCAAGAAGATAAAATCATAAGCGTTCTTCAAAGGGACAAGTTAACAAAGCAGCTCGATGGCTAATATATGTAGTAAATAAAGTTTGAGTCTTTCACAATTCTAGATCCTTGTTCAATTATTTCATTATTATGTTTTCTTGGGTATTTGTGATTAATCTTGCACCATTTTTCAACAATGGTTTCCAGGTGAGTATATAATTATACCATAGTTAAAATTACAGACAGAGTCCATCCAATACTATGATATGATATTTTTGGACATTATCATGGTCATCCCCCTCAGGCTAGATCATGTGTAGCAGTCTTCAAAAATGTAAACAAATCATGAGCAAGGACTTAAGAAATAAATGATTTTTGAAAATTACGATTTCCTTTAGAAACATTAATCTGCAATTTTTGAAGGAAGATTGAATTTTCAACTTAATGATCTAAGATTTTTAAAAAATAAATTAAAGATCTGGTTCCAGGTTACAGAGTAATGAATACAATCTTCATTTTACTTGTAAGACAGCTGAAGCTTAGAGAAGCTATTACATAAGTTCAAGGTTGCCTGGGGGTAGAAGAGTTGGGATGCTTTTTCCTTTTTTTAATTTCAGATTAATGTGAGGGTGCAAACAATTAGGTTACATTGTTTGTGTTTGCTAGTGAAATCCCTTTTGTGGTTGATTCTTTAATTTAGGACCAGCTGCTTCTCTCTGACTTTCAGGTGAGGTGGTGGAACTCCAGGGCTTCTCTTTCTCCAGTGAAATGACGTCCTACTCAAGTCTTTCTCAATCAATCCAAAATTCACCCTACCACGAGACATTTTCTCATCCTGGTCCATGTTGATTTTTCTTATTTCTAAGATGGGGTTGGCACCCTTATCAGTTTCTCTCATTTGAAAATTTATCAGATACTTCCTATCTGGGTCAGGAACATAGCTTCTTTGTCTGGATAGGACTAGAGCTTAATACATCCACTGACACATTTTCTGTTTGCCAAGTGCTCTGTAAGGTGTTTTACAGGTGTTATATTATTTTATCTCTACAACTAATTTAGAAAGGAAATATTAGCTCTACCTTACTCCCGAGTAAACAGAGACTCATAGAGATTAAATTATTTGCAGAAATCACATAGCTAGAAAGAATCTAGGATGAGATCCATCACTATACTCAGTGGCTCAAGCCGTTTGTGTCTTTCTTGATTCCTTCCTTCCTGCTAATCTCTACATTTACTCCATCAGCTAATTCTGCTGACTCCACCTCAAAATAGATCCTAAACCTGAGCATTTCTTGCCATTTTTTCTGTCACCTACCTTACTTGATGATGCAGAAGGAAAGATCTTTTAAAAATCATGTCATGACCAACCCCCAATGGATTCCTATTTCTCTTAAAATTTATACTTTTTTCTCATAGTCTATGTAACCTCAGCTTGTGACTCTGTTTAGAAACAGGGACTTTAAAGGGGTAACTAAGGTAAAATTAGACCACTTGGTGTGCCCATATCGAATATGCCTGTTTCTCTTATAAGAAGGGATTAGGATACAGAGAACACAGAGGGATAAGCATGTAAGAGCATGGGGAGAAGGTGGCATCTGCAAGCTAAGGAGAGAGGCCTGAGAAGAAAGGAGTCCTACTGACATTGATCTTGAACTTCTATTCTCCAGAATCGTGTCAAAATAAATTTCTGTTGTTCAAGCCAGCTCACCTGTGGTATTTTGTTATGGCAGCCCAAGAAAACTAATACACTGTAAAAAATGCTAACCCTGCTTCAGCCAGCTTATTCAAGTCTCTGTGGACACCTCATCTACAGGGGTGAGGAATAGTGGTGAAATGAAAAAGGGAACCCTACCATCTTGCTTAGCTTCATTCAGCCATGAACGTCCTACCTCTCTACCTCTTTATCTCTTCTTGAACATACCCACCTCATTCTTGCCTATCTTTTCATCAGATGGTCCTTCTGGCTACAGAGTTTGCCATGGGTGTACTCCTGTTATAATTCAAGTGCCAATGATCCTACCACCCAACTTCAGTCAGCCTTCTGCCACTGTTTTATGTTTGTTTTCCTTCATAGATCTTCACCCTCCAATGGAACTGTATTTTTTTTTGCTTAACTGTGTTTTTTTGCTTAAGAATGGTGGCTCATTTCTTCATGGGCACTCACTGAATCTTTGTTACATAAACCAGAAAATATGGGTTTTCCTGGATTAGACTGTAAGTTCCTCAAAGGCATATTTGCAGCTTATTTATCTTTGTTTTTCCATTTCCCAACATAGAACCTGTCACAAAATAGGTTCTCAGTAAAAGCCACATAAATTAAATGAAGTCACTAAAAACCACTGCAAGAATGCTGAGTGAATGAAATAAAGAAGATGCTATACACATATCTACATATATATATGGCATGCTTATAAGTTTCTTCCTTTAAGGCTTTGATGTCAGGGAGAAATATGCACAGAAAGAAAAAAAATCTGTTCTTAATAAACCAGAATATTGAATTTTTGCCCAGGGTGTCAGTAGATGTGGAGTGAGGAAGTGATCTGGAAGGTCAGGGAGCCAAGCTGAGTTCCTGTCTCAGCCCTTTCCCAGTCACTAGCATCATCCCGAAATATTCCTAGAGCAATGTGCTGACCTCTCTTAAAATTGGAAATTGATTAATTCCTTATTTGTAATATATAAAAAAGGAATCTAAACTCTAGAGAAGTCCATTGATGTAGTCAAATGTCTTAAAGCCCCTGCAGAGAAGAACACATGGCTGACTTCTCAGCAGTATTCTTATCAACAGGCCACTTTCACTTCTGTGACAACCACTTCTTTGCTACTGACTTCAATCCTTGTTTGTTTAAACCCTCCACTATATTTAAACACAATTTTGATACACTCAGGTTTGAGCTATGAAAAAGTAATCCTAACGACTGTGAGAATGACTAACCAGGTGGTCATCAATTCTGCTTCCCCTTCCTGGAAATACATTTAACTTATAGTTCTTAGTTCTAGTCTAGAAAATATTAAGCCATATGACTAGGTTTTGATCACTAAATGTGATTAGAAAGGTCATGTTCACTTGAGTGAAACAATTAAAATTTTTATAATTTCTTCTTTCTTACTTTTTTTTCTCCCATAGGGATTACAGAGGCAAAGTTAGGATGATGTAGTCCTATAATATGGAACAGCTCTGAGTCCCAAAATGAGTTCAGAAAGCAGAAGCTATAGCCTACGAGCATTGAACTAAGACATATTTCTAATCCACTGTGATTTTTGTATTATTTCTTACAGCAGCTGTATCTTCCTAATACAGTGACCTTAACAGTTGAGAATTGTGGATGGCAGAGGGTCAGGGTGTTGCTGTTTATTTTTGTGGTTGTTTTTAGAGATAGAATCTTATTCTCTTGCCCCAGCTGGAGCATAGTGGCATGAACAAAGCTTACTGTAACCTCAAACTCCTAAGCTCAAGTGATTCTCCCACCTCAATCTCCTAAGTAGGTAGAACAAGTGTGTACCACCATGGCCGGATATTTTAAAATTTCTTTTGTAGAAACAATGTCTACCTGTGTCATCCAGGCTGACCTTGAACTCCGGGCCCCAAGTGATCCACTGTGAGCCATTGTGCCTGGCCAAGGTTTTTTTTAGTCTATATTAAAAATCAGTGTAAAGTTCTCATGCAAGGGTCTTCTTATCATAGTGATAGTAACATAATATAAAGTTTCAGAATAAAATGAAACCATGTGTCCCTTAAAATTTTAATTTAACATCTTAATTATTCTTGTTTATATTCACAAATGCAGTATGAATGGGATTCTGATCATTTTAAAGTTATTAAGAAAACTCATTTCCTGACTGAAGCAGATTTGGTAATGTTAGGGTATTTTAAATGTTAGTAGTATAATAAAAGTAGACAGGAAATGCTTCCCCAGAATAATAATGCTTCTAAAGCATTGTCACAGCCCAGGCTGCATTCACTTACTGATGTCACCAGCGTAATGAATGCTCATGACTGAAGTTCACTCTGGAATTCACCTATACACTTCTGTTCCCCATTAATAAGTTCTAAGATTGTAAGAAATTAGTTGTTTTTATGCTCAAATTTGCTTAGGATAGTTGTACTTGCCATATGTATATAATATAATTAAAAGTTATATAAAATAAAAAGATAAAACAAAAAGTTATTGTTTTTATGCAAACTAGATAAAGGCAAGCAACTAAAAATAATTTCCATTTGAATGGAGCCTGGGCAAGGCAAATACAAAAGATTGTGTGTGTAGCCGGGCGTTGGGGCAGGCGCCTGTAATCCCAGCTACTTGGGAGGCTAAGGCAAGAGAATCGGTTAAGCCCAAGAGTTTGAGATTGCTGTGAGCTGTAATGCCACAGCACTCTACCTTGGGCAACACAGTGAGACTCTGTCAAAAAAAAGAATTGGGTGTGGAGTGGTGTGTTTGAGTTAGATTCCACTGTGTAACTAACCAACAGAAATATTTTTGATTTAAAATAGAAATAATTTATTAAGTTTATTATTCTGCAAATCAATTACTTAGGTTGGGCTAAGCAGCAATTCTCTCTGGGGCAGGCTTGCCTGATCTTGGCCATGCTTGCCTACGTATCAACAGCAAGCTAGTAGATCTGCTGAGAACAGCTGATGACTGGGGCCTCTCTCCACATGATCTCTTACTTCCACAGGCAGCCCACGCTTTCACAGGAAGTTGCAGGGTTCTAAGAATAGCAATAAGCCAAGCCCTAATGCACAATTGCCTTTCAAGTCCGTCTAAAGAATGCTTGCTACTTATTAAACCATTAACCAAAGAAAATGTTTTGATCTAGGCCATTGGTCAGTATGAGAGAGGACTACAGAAAAGTATGAAGTATGAAGAGATAAAAATAAAGGTGGGTTCTGACTATAGTCAGCCCACCAGAAAAGGAATAATCAAGCAGCTGTTCATCTGAGTGCCTTTACAAAGGTCTTCAATGTCTTATTCCACTTTAGAGAAACCAAAAAACCCTCAAACCCTAAAATCATAGATAATATGGGAAGAGTTTGTGCAGATATACATATAGTATTTATATATATATGTGCATGTGTATGTGTAAAATATATATATATATATGAGATTTCTTACTCAAATACTCTTTTGATTAAAAAAACAGCTACTGAGATCCTGATCCTGAAAAGCTTGTCTACCATATTTATATGATTACTGTACTAAGGCAAAACTTCCCTAAAGTGAATTGAATCAATAGAGAACAGAGAATATGACGTGTTCCACATTCTCCACATCCTTGCTAATACTTGTTATTTTTTACTTTTTAGATTAGCCAACCTAATGGGTAGGAAAAGGCAACTCATTTTAGTTTTGACTTGCATTTTCCTCACCATAAGTGATATTGTTCATCTGTTATGCTCATTGGCATTTGTGTACTTTCTTTGGAGAAATATCTATTTAAGTTCTTGCCCATTTTTGCACTGGGTTGTTTTGTTGTCAGTGTTGAAGTTGTTACGTTTTAAGACAGCTTGGACATTAATTCTTTATCAGATGCAAGATTTGCAAGTATTTTCTCTCAATCTGTATGTCATCTTTTTACTTTGTTGATAGTCTATTTTAATGCATAGATTAAATTTTTTTAGGAAGTCCAATGTATCTGTTTTTTCTCTTTTGTTATTTTCGCTTTTGGTGTTAAAGCTAAGAAATGATTACCAATTCTAATATCATGAAGCTTCTGCCCTATGCTTTCTTTTAAGAGTTTTATAGTTTTAGGTCTTACATTTATATCAAAGATTCATTTTGAGTTAATTCTTGTATGTGGTGTTAGGAACTTCATACTTTTCCATATAGATGCCCAGTTTTCCTAGCACTATTTATTGAAAGACTCTCTTTTCCCCCACTGAACAGTCTTGGCACCCTTCTCACAAATAATTTGACCATCTGTAAATAAGTTTATTTCTGAATACTTTATTTTATGCTGTTAGTTTATATCTCTTTTTTTATGTCAGTTTGTTTTTATACATTTTATACTCCACTATTTTGGTTATAAGTTTTAAAATTGACTTCATGTCCTGCTATTTTGCTGAATTCATTCATTAGTTTGAACAGTATTTTGTGTGTGTGTGTGTAAGTAATCATTAGGGTCTTCCACATACAAGATTATATTGTCTGTAAACAGAGATCATTTTACTTTTTTTTCCAATTTAGATGTTTCTTATATATTTTTTCTTCCCTAATTGTTCTAGCTAGGACTTTCAGTACTATGTTGAATAAAAGTGAACAAAGCAGGGACCCTTGCCTTGTCCCAGATCTTAGAAGAAAAGCTTTCAGCATGATATTCTTTTTTTTTTTTTTTTTTTTTTGCAGTTTTTGGCTGAGGCTGGGTTTGAACCTGCCACCTCTGGCATATGGGGCTGGTGCCCTACTCCTTTGAGCCACAGGCACCGCCCTCAGCATGATATTCTAATCATTGTTGTAGTTCATTTGTTTTATGTCTTTCACTGTTTTTTTAAATCTTTTTTTGCAGGTTGTGAAATCTTAACAAAATGTGTCTTATGTGAATTTTTTGTGTTGCTTACCACATGATGTATTTACTACATTTGCAGAATTCTATGTTTCGTCCCTGTGGATAATTCTTAGCTATTAAATTCTCAAATATTATCTTTCCTCTAGTACCTGTAATCCATCATTCTGGGACTTACAATAAATGAATATTTTTTAACATCTTGTTATTTTCCAATTCCTATCTAGCTACATCAGGTTAATGTCATCAGACTGTCTTTCATTTTACTAAGTCTTTCATTAGCTGTTTCTAATCTCTATTTTGACTAATTCACTGAGTATTTAACTTTAATATTAGACACATGTTCATTGTATATATTTATAATGCATTATGCATCCACATATGTGTAGAATATCACATATATTCATAATAATTTTATATCTTCAAATTTTAATTTGTTCATTATCAGATATGCCTAATATTTTGTTAGTCCCTTGATGGACATTAATTTTTATGATTTCCTCATTTGTTAATATTTTATACAAAGTTATTACATTTTTGTATCTAAAAATTTTAACTCCTATAAATTTAAAGTGTTTAAATCAATTATATTTTTACTTGTATTAATTATCAGTCATGAGTATATGTATGTGTTTAGTAATTATAGTTTACAATAGCATATTTATTTAATCTTCTCTAACAGGAATCTTTTTTTTTTTTATGTTCTTTTCTTCACTCTTTTTCTTTCTTTTTTTTTTTAATAAATCATAGCTGCGTACATTAGTGCAATTGAGGGGTACAATATGCTGATTTCATATATAATCTGAAAGGTTTTCATCAAACTGTTTGACATACCCTTCATGGCATTTTCTTGGTTATTGTATGAAGACATTTGTATTCTGCAGTTAGTAAGTTTCACCTGTACCCTTCTAAGATGAACTATAGGTGTGGCCCCACCAATTACCCTCTCTCCGCCCCCAAATCCCCTGTCTCCTCACTTCCCATATTGTTCTGCTATAGTTGGGTTATACCCTTCATATGAAACCTTTAAATTAGCTTCATAGTAGGGCTGAGTACATTGGATACTTTTTCTTCCATTCTTGAGATACTTTTCTAAGAAGAATATGTTTCAGCTCCATCCATGTAAACATGAAAGAGGTAAAGTCTCCATCTTTCTTTAAGGCTGCATAGTATTCCATGGTATACATGTACCACAATTTATTAATCCATTTGTGGGTCAATGGGCACTTGGGCTTCTTCCATGACTTAGCAATTATGAATTGGGCTGCAATAAACATT
>CAUYRH010011130.1:0-11661 GCA_963574655.1 Perodicticus potto | reverse complement strand
GATTAAGGATAATGAGCAATTCTTCATGTATCTGAAGGCCGTGCGCCTGTCTTCTTTAGAGAAGTTTCTTTTCAGATCTTTTGCCCATCCTGAGATGGGATCTCTTGTTCTTTTCTTGTAAATACGTTGGAGTTCTCTGTGCATTCTGGTTATTAAGCCTTTGTCGGAGGTATAACTCGCAAATATTCTTTCCCATTCTGAGGGTTGTCTGCTAGCAATATTAACTGTGTTCTTGGCAGTGCAGAAGCTTTTTAGTTTCATCAGATCCCAGTAATGTATTTTTGATGATGCTTCCATTGCTTTGGGGGTCCTCCTCATGAAGTATTCGCCCAGGCCGATGCTTTCAAGAGTGTTCCCCGCGTTTCCTCACCTTTCACCACTAACGAAAATAGACTCACAATGGATTAAAGATTTAAACTTAAGACATGAAACTATAAAAATACTAGAAGAAAATGCGGGGAAGTACAGAGATTTTGAAAGAATGGGAGCTTGAAAGCAGAAAAACAGGTTGGTGGGGAGGAAAAGGAGGGAGAGGCAGGGATGAAGAAAGAGTCTTATCTTGCTAGCGGAGGTGGTCTTGTTATGTAAATGAAACCTTACCTGTAGCAGCTCAGACTGAATAGACCATAAGTGTTTCTTTCCATTCCTTTCAGGGTGTAAGACTCTGAGTGATTCTTTCTTGGATCAGGTAAGGGTATACCTGGTTGAATGTACACTTTCTACAGATGTAAATTTTGTCCCAGGAAAGATAGCTTTGCAGTGTTACTTCTAGCAAAGAGATTCATGCCAGTCATTCCAAGATATGTCAGAGAAATACATTTTGGAGTAAAATACTTCTAATTTTCTTCATAAGCGACCTAAGTAACTAAATTTTCTAGCAGTCACATTGAAAAAGTAAAAAAAGGCAAGCAAGATAAATTTTGATAATACTTTTTATTACTTAATCCAACATATTATCATATTATTTAACCAATTATGATTCAACATATTTATTTAATACAATATATTATTTCAACACGAGAAGGGACATTTCTGACCAAAGTCTAATAATCAGAATTCACAGAGAACTCAAACTTATTAATAGGAAAAAAACAAGTGATCCCATGTCCTTGTGGGCAAGAGACACGAACAGAAGATTCTCTGAAGAAGACAGGCACATGGTCTACAGACACATGAAAAAATGCTCATCATCTTTAATCATCAGAGAAATGCAAATCAAAACCACTTTGAGATATCATCTAATTCCAGTAGGAGTAGCCCACATCACAAAATCCCAAAACTACAGATGTTGGCATGGATGTGGAGAAAAGGAAACACTTCTGCACTGCTGGTGGGAATGCAAGCTAGTAAATTGCTTTTGGAAAGAAGTTTGGAGAACACTCAAGGATCTAAATGTAGACCTGCTGTTTGATCCTGCAATTCCTCTACTAGGTATATATCCAAAAGACCAAAAATAACTTGGCAATAAAGATATTTGCACCAGATTGTTCATTGCAGCTCAATTCATAATTGCCAAGTCATGGAAGAAGCCCAAGTGCCCATTGACCCATGAATGGATTAATAAATTATGGTATATGTATACCATGGAATACTATGCAGCATTAAAAAAATATGGAGACTTTACCTCTTTTATGTTTACATGGATGGAGCTGGAAAATATTCTTCTTAGTAAAGTATCTCAGGAATGGAAAAAAAATATCCAATGTATTCAGTACTACTATGAAGCCAATTTATAATCACTCAAACTTTCATATGAAAGATGAATCACAACTATAGCCTAAGATGAAGGAGGGAAGGGGAGTGAGAGGAGAAGGGAGAGAGAGGGAAGGTTAATAGGGGGACCACACCTATGGAGCATAATTTAAGTACAAGTTGGATCTACAGGTGTAGAACACAAATTTCTTAATGCTGTAATTGGGTAAATGAGGTGAAGGTTATGTTAATTAGTAGGATGTAAGCACTCCAATGTGTATAAATAATCAACACATTGAATCCCATAATGGCATAAATGTACTCATGATCTATGTACAAATGACTTAATAAAAATAAACTAATTAATTTAAAAAGGGGGAAGGGGCTTCAAGTGGGGTGGGAGAGAAAACCTGGCTGCTGAATCAGGAAGTCTGGAGGGCCCATAAGAATGTGGATATGAAGTAACCTAGATAGCCAATGACAAATAGAAAGAGACAAGCAATGACCAATAGAAAAAGGCAGTACTGCCTGGAGGTGCAGAGAAGCCAATGGAGCATTTGCAACCAATTTCAAATGGGGTGAAAGAGAGTATTTATACTTGAGAGGTTTGGGACCAAAAATGAGAGCTCATTCTGAGACATGAATAAAAGGAAGTGGGGTCCAGGTTCTGTGTGGGCAACGTGGCCTTTGTTCACTCAAGGCTAGTAGTCTGAGTTGGAAAAAGAAGTCAGCAAATGGGTTAAGGTGGGGAGGGAATATAAGAGTTGGGGGATGGTGGGGAGTGGCACACTCATTCCTTCCTGGGCAGGATGGTTCTATTTGAGCGGGTCCCTACATTCGGCCCTATCAATACCCCTGCAGGCCTTTGAGTGTCCATCTCTGTCACTTCAGCCCATTCATGGGAGGGACCCACTTCCAACTCTCTCTGGAAGGGCTCTAAACTTTCCCTTTGTGCTTCATAAATAAAATTTCTCTTTGTTACCCTGGAACTTGTACAGGTTACTTTTGCCCTCTATTCATGCTACCTGTGCTGCTCCAGTTTTATTTCCAGTTTCCATTCATTTTTGCTTTCAATTACCACCATGCCTCAGTTGAACTTTTTAGCTCAGCTGAATAATTGAACATGGTCAACTGGATTTAGGGAACCGGGACCTTCAACCCCCATATACTCAAAATAAATACTATGAATGAGATATTTAATGCTTATTATATATGTTTTTTAATCTCAGTTTTCAAAATCTGGTGTGTGTTTTAAGCTTACAGCAAATCACAATTTCAAGCCACTTTTCAAAAAGTGGCAACTGTGGCACTTAGCTACTGTGCTGGACATTGCAGATCTAGATTAAAAAGAGTCTAGAGGATGAAAGAGGTGAATTGTTCTGCATTAGAAAGTATCTGAGTTTCCTGGAATGTGGTGGTGGTGGGCATACCCAGGGATAACAGGGTCTAGAAAGGAGGTACTGTGAGGAGTGTGGGTGGAGAGAGGGCATGTGAAGGCAGGAGATGGCCAGTGGAACAGTGCAGGGTTGGGAAAGAGGTGGAGTGTGTTTAGACACATGTAATTTATTGGCTGTGATGGCTACAATGTATCTCCCCTACATTCTCCTCCATTGCTTCTTTTGAACAATCTTAAAAGTGGTATTCACAAATATCTATTGTAAACAGTAGTTGGAGAAAATCCAGAAAATTGCCTGCATTTTACCAGCTAATAATATGGAGTGAAGAAAGCAGCCCTAAAATGAGAAGCACAACTTAATCCAAAAAGCTCAGGGTTTGAAAATCAGGGTGGAAATGATACAGGCCTCCCCACCCCCATTCAGCACTGGACAGGAAACCCTGGGCAATTTCGTATAAGCCTGACTGTCCTCTTCTGAAGTGGGCATCCTGCTGTTTTCCACCCAGCTGGTAGACTGCATTCATTCATTTGTTAATATATTCTTCATCATTGAAAAGGTGTCTACCATCTACCAAGTCCTGGCCAAATTAATTCTCAAGACCTTATACCTTTAGACAAAAGACCAACATGGAGACTTCCCACTTGGGTCTTTTCCTCTGTCAGAAGCTCTGGTGCTTTTTAATTCCTTCTGTATTCCTTTCTATCAAACAAATCCTATCTTACCACTGATCTGTGGTCCATGGGTTCCTTCTTCAAATCCCAGAGACCAAGGACATGCAGAAAGAAATTCTGTTAATAGGAAGGACATTGGGCTTCTCATGCCTGCAATGGGGCTTGAACCACTGAAATTTAAGTTCAAAGAATAGCACTTCTCCCCATCCCTATTTCTATCTTCAAGGCTAAAAATATTTGGAAACATTCAGAAGCCGGATTATAGATCCAGCGAGGCTTCTTATATTAAGTGAAGCGACACAGTTACAATGTAATTAAGTATTTGCTATTTTTCTACTGTATTACCAGATATTTGCCATATTTCTAGAGTTAAAAAGAAGAATAAAAAAATTACCCAATTCACAAACACCTTATATTCTATGATAAACAAATACAAACTGAAAAATGACATGGTTCCTGAATTGTCCTATCAATGTGATTTTTGAAAGAAAGTATATATTTTTAACTAAAACTAGAAATAAAAAACTATATATATATATATATATATATATTTTTTTTTTTTTGAGACAGAGCCTCAAGCTGTCACCCTGTATAGCCTGCTGTGGCATTACAGCTCACAGCAACCTCCAATTCCTGGGCTCAAGCCAGTCTCCTGCCTCCGCCTCCCAAGTAGCTGGGACCACAGGCACCCACCACTACGCCCGGCCATTTTTTGGTTGCAGCCATCATTGTTGTTTGGCAGGCGTGGGCTGGATTCGAACCTGCCAGCTCAGGTGTACGTGGCTGGCACCCTAGCCCGTTGAGCCACAGGTGCAGAGCCCGTTTATATATTTTTTAAGATTACATACAACACTGTAATATAACTTAAAAACAAATTTTGCAACTCTTAACAAAGGGCATTGTAACATTTTTACAATGAGATGCTTGGGTAGACTTGATTCTTCCTAGTGTTCTCTGAATTAAGATGGTTTGCAAAAATTATTTGCATCCTCATCATTTATTTGTCCTTTAAACTTTGATCATTTAAAAAATTTCCAATGTTTCTTTTTATTTTTCCCTGAACGCTTTAACTTTGACACTTACATTTTCTTCCTCACATTACATAGAAATGTTTCAATGGAATCTAAATCTTGATTAGGAAAAAATAAGTTAAGAAAACAAAGGGTGTCAGGGCCCTCGAGTTGGATTAAGATGGTCATTTTGCTTTCGTGAGTGCCTAGCAAGTGTGGATTAGATTGTCCTCAACAAGAACAACCAAAATGAAAAAAAGAAAGGAAGTAGGAAACAAGCAAGGAAGTGAGAAAAAAAGGTGAAAGAACCATGTTGATGATAAACAAACTTAAAAAGAGAAATTTATTTTCCAAAGAAATCAAGTTAAAAGATCAATTTATTTTACCAGATACTGTGTCTCTTTGGTAAGAAATTTTCAGAGGAAAAATGTCAATCAAAAGTGTTAGCTATTCTGATTTGGTGTTCACATTAAAATTTTGTTCATATACAAACTTGTGCAGTTTAATCTGCCAGATTCCGGTATAATGAAACAAAGTTCATAAAGACTGATTTTTCTTTTCTCTGGAAATTTTAGAGCCATGAAAAAAAATTACTTGTATTAGAAAAAGAGAGAGAAAATAGAGAACATGACCCTTGGTGATGGCCAAACTGTCCAACAAGCAGAATGGGAGGATGTCTTTGGTCTACACGTTCACAGCGGGCTTGGCAGGCTCATTCTCTGAGGTGGAATGGGTGGTCCTATTGTTCTTTTTGCTGAAATTCTTTCTTCCAGCTGAGAGATCATGAGGTATAGGTAGTTTGATTTTTTCCAACGGTCTGTTCAGATGGTCCCTTCAGTTAATTTTAGCTCAATTTTAAAAAGCCTATTTTCATGTGAGTTTTTTTTTAAATCCCTTTCCTATATTCTGACGGTCTTCTATAAAGACCCAGAAAGAGCCAGCAAAGAAGGGTGCAAATGCTTGAGGCCCGACAACTTCCCTAAGGTCACATATATTATCCTTTGGGGTATGACTTGTGAACTTCTTCTGTGTTTGAACTTCGGTGTAAGAAGAAAACATGAAGGAAAATCTGTTCGCCTTTTATCTTAATAAAGTATCAAATCAGAAGGAAAGAAAGCTCCAGAGAGAAATAGAAAGATCACAATGCTTTGTTTCAACCAACAATACTCATGCTCAAAAAAAGAAAAAAAAATTTCTGGAGGCATATTGTGCCCACCAGGCATTTTGTTGTAATTAGGGAAAAGTCACACAAGGCCACTGAAGTGAACAAAACTACAGATATATTGGCTTCCCTCTTTGATGAATTTTATTTTTATAAGATTGGTGTGTGTGTATGTGTGTGTGTGAGAGAGAGATAATACTAAACAATGATATCACAGTGATCAATTAATGCAAATTATTGGAGTTTATAAGATTATCAAACTTGCCTTGATAGGTTAAAAAAGCCTCATAGAAAAGAACTGATGAGAGCTTATTTCTTAGAAGATCAAATCTTACAGCATAAGAATATGTTTGTTCAGAAGAGCCAAAAGGACTTTTCAAGATCCATTTGCAGTACAAAGAAGGCCTAGACCTGCTTGGGGCAGACAATGTCATGTTTAACAAATATGAGACTAAAGGCACTGCCTCCCAGTTTGGATTTTGCTTTGATGTTTTTCCCCATGGAGGAGAATGATCTTCAAGCAAGAAGGATAAACTAAAATTCAGTAAAAAATGAATTAAAGTCCAAGAGAGATTTGGAGAAGAGCACTTGGGCCTTTACAACAGGCCAGATCAAAAGTCATCTGTGGTTCCTATTTCACAGCCCTGATCAAAGAACCCTAGTTGGTAATCTTTCAGAAATCATGGAGTGTGTGGAACAGTTTCCAAACCCTGGGTAGGGGCAAGCATCCCAATTTTCAAAAAGAAAGGATAAAAGAAACAGCTGGCTAATAAGCTTGACCTTGATCTGAAATAATTCAAAATGACTATTTGTGAATAACTAGGGGAAAAACTTAGTGATGGCTCATTTCCAACATAGGCTTCTCAAGTCAGGCCAAATTAGTATTTTTTTCTTTTGCTTATTTGTTAGACCCAGTGAACTGAGGAAATGCCATAGACAGTATAGAGTCTCATCAGTCAGGGCTCCACACAGATAGTCACCTCTTTGGAAAAGCAATTCCTAAGCTTCTGCTCTAAAAGCAGTTACCCAGGTAGTAGCCATAAAAAGTTACCTTATTGTTTTTATTCAAAACATTTATCAATATCTTAAATTGAAATGAAGTGACTTTGTTTATGGTCTAGCCTCTTTCCTACTAGCAAGCAAGCTCCTTGGAGTTGAGAATCACAATGTCTTGGCTCTCACTGTGTTCCTACCATCTTAAACAGTGCTGTACCATGTAGTACACACTCAATAAGTGCCCATTCAATGAATGGATATTGTTTAAAACCTTTTTGGGGTGCAAGTACTTTCTAAAATGTACACGTGAGATATGGTGATTATTTCAGCAAGGAATCTGACCACAATTATCCATTATTTCCTTGATGATGAAATTGAGAGATTTATTAGATGGCCAATTACCTGCCAATTTGTAGCATAGCTGCCAATTATAGGCATTAAACTGAGTAGGGACAGTGAGTAATTGCAAGGCTCACAGGAAACAGATGCTATCTTCTGATTCTCTTCATATCCCTGTGACTCTGTGACCACATTAAGCATATCCAACTCACATTAGGAGTAAAGGCATATGCTGATCCCAGAGAGATGTTTCATGCCATCAAAGTAAACTTCACTTCCTTACACTGCTGATTTTCATTTTGTTTTGTTTTGAGACAGAGTCTCATTCTGTTGCTTGGACTAACTAGGGTGCTAAGGCCTCAGCCTAGCTCTTAGCAACCTCAGACTCCTGGGTCCGAGCCATCCTCCTGCTTCAGCTTCTTGAATAACTGGAACTACAGGCACCTGCCAGCATGCCTGGCTAATTTTTCTATCTTTTGTAGACACAGGGTCTCACTCTTGCTCAGGCTGGTCTAGAAGTCCTAAGCTCAAGCAATCCTTCCACCTCGGCCTCCCAGAGTGCTAGGATTACAAGTGTGAACCACAATACCTGCCCTTCCTTACTATCCTATAGTATGCAGCTTGTATTTTAATTTAGCATTGATTTTGTATTGTTTCATTATAATTTAATCTATATTTTTGAAAATATTTGAGATTCAATGGTAAAGTATATAGTGAAAAGCCTTACGCTCAATACCATTGTCTGCCCATCACTGATTTCCCTTGCCTATAAGAAGCAAAGATTATTAATTTTTTTTTTATATTCTTCTGGAGATATTTTAGTGTATACAAGAACATGCACATGTTATATATATTAATATCTATCTTATCAATCTTCTCCCCTTTTTCACACAAATAATAACATGCTATATGTATTATATATTTCAATATATGTATATGTTATTCTGTACTTTTATTTTCTTCCAAATATTTGAATATCAGATTAGTGCTTCAAGAATATCACTATTTTTCTTTTAGGGAGGTATAGTATTCCATTTATTTTAGCTGTATATAATTTGTTTACCCTATCCCCTAATGATGAACTCAGGTTTCCCCATCTTTTACCATTTTACCTACCATAAACAAAGCTGCAGGGAATAACTTTGTATGGTATGTCATGTCACACACGAGTGAGTGTGTATTTATCTTTAAAAACAAAAATCCTAGAAATGGAATTGCTGAGCCAAAAGGATATGCAATTGTTACATTGGTGGATGTTACTAAATTTCTCTCCAAAGGAGTGTTATCAACTCACACTCTCACCCCTCCATATTCTGGTCCATAGAGTCAGTATAGTTCCAAATTATCTCACTCCTATTGTGAGTGAGGTGGAACATCTTTTCTATGTTCAAGAGTCATTCGCATATCTTTGACTTATCTGTTTATGTACTTTGCCCATTTTCTATTGGCTTACTAACATTGATTTATTACTTTTGCAGAGTTCGTTATAGTTTCAGACTTCATTTCACTTGGTGATCTAGTTCATATTTTATAGTAGAACTTAAATTTTTTTCACATAGATTCTGCTCATTTCTTTTTTAAGTTTATTCTGTAGATGTTTCCCTTTTCTGTCATTCTTATGAATGGGTAGAATTAGGTGTTATGTATCTGAGTTTCTAACTATTCTGGTTAAGCCAGAGTTTGGCAAACTACAACTCTTTGGTCCATCACCGGTTTTGTACATAAAATTTTATTGGAATGCAGTCAGGCCTATTTGTTTATATATTACCACTGGCTGCTTTGTCTATCAACAATGAATTGAGCAGCTGCGACAGAGACTCACAGACCACAAAGCCTAAAATATTTATAATCTGGCCTACTGCAGAAAAAAAATACTGGCCCTTGTTATAATATCTTTCTTTGAGGATTTAATCAATTCTTTAACTATATACTCCTAGCAAATAATATATAGTCCGTGCTCTGAGTAGGATGTAGTTTGTTGAATTGAACACTACAAGTTTAAAACATTAACCATTTGATATAAAACATAACTTCTGAATGGAAATGACATTCATTTTATGAAAGTTAATACTGAGTATCTACTACATCTCTGGCACTCTTCTAGGTGCTGTGGATATAGGAATAACAAAATACATAAAAATTCTTATCTCTAAAAAAGTCATTGGATATTTCTAGATAACTCTAGTATCTTTTCAAAACAAGAGTTACAATGCCATCTGATACTGTTGCCTAAATAAGCATTGTTAATGTTTTATTATCCTGTACAAATCTATTGATTAGTAGTCAATATCCTTTTTGTTAAATATAATGACATTTTAAACATTTATGTTAATGTTATTATTTACCTTCTGTATGTGTGCTGTCCAGTAAGGTAGCTACTGGTCACATGTAGCTATTTAGCTCTTGAAATGTGACTAGTCTGAATTGAGATGTTCCCTGAGTGTAAAAGTACAGAGACCACTTTTCAAAGATTCATTACAAGAAAATAATATAACATATTTATTTAATAATTTTATATTGATTTATGCTCAAAATAATATTTTAAATATATTGAATTAAATGAAGCATTAATACATTAACAAAATTAATTCAATGTTTTCCTTTTATTTATATTTATGTGGTCATAAGCAAATTTTAAAGTTATGCATATATCTGGCATTATATTTCTATTGTACAGTATTCTGGATACCTCTTTTATGCTTAGCTGGTATTTCTCAAATATGGATTTTGAGCACACTGGGTTAACCAAAGATTTAAAAGTTTATTGCTGGGTTTATAGAGTCCTAACATTACTTAGAAATCTGTATTTTTATGGTGATAGGAATTGTCTACAATTCTCCCCATCCTAGAAGACTTCTTGGAATGCCCTTTGCTAGTCTCTCTTTCTTTTTTCTTTAAGGCTGCATAAGCTCCTTTTCATTTTTTATATTTTTATTTTATTTTATATTTTGGTGCATATCTTTTTTTTATTTGTTTCTTTTTATTAAATCATAGCTGCATACATTAGTGCAATCAAGGGGTACAATGTGCTGGTTTCATATACAATCTGAAATGTTTTCATCAAACTATTTAACATAGCCTTCATGGCATTTTCTTAGTTATTATATGAAAACATTTGTATTCTGCAACTAGTAAGGTTCACCTGTACCCTTCTAAGATGCACCGTAGGTGTGGCCTCACCAATTACTCTTCCTCCACCCCAATCTCCTCCCTCCCCTCGCCCCCTTGCCCCTTGCCCCATATTCTTGTTCTGTAGTTGGGTTATAGCCTTCATATGAAACCTTTAAATTAGCTTCATAGTAGGGCTGAGTACATTGGATATTTTTTCTTCCATTCTTGAGATACTTTGCTAAAAAGAATATGTTCCAACTCAGCTCCATCCATGTAAACATGAGAAGTAAAGTCTCCATCTTTCTTTAAGGCTGCATAGTATTCCATGCTACACATGTACAACAATTTATTAATCGATTTGTGGGTTGATGGGCACTTGGGCTTCTTCCATGACTTAGCAATTATGAATTGGGCTGCAATAAACTTTCTGCTACAGATGTCTTTGTTATAATGTGATTTTTGGTCTTCTGGGTTTATACCAAGTAAAGGAATTATAGGATCGAATGGCAGGTCTATTTTTAGATCTCTCAGTACACTCCATACATGCTTCCAAAAGGAATGTATTAGTGTGCATTCCCACCAGCAGTGTAGAAGTGTTCCCTTTTCTCCACATTCACGCCATCATCTCTGGTTTGGGGATTTTTGTCATGTGGGCTAATCTTACTGGAGTTAGGTGATATCTCAAAGTAGTTTTGAATTGCATTTCTCTGATGATTAAGGATGGTGAGCATTTTTTCATGTGTCTGTAGGCCGTGTGCCTGTCTTCTTTGGAGAAGTTTCTCTTCAAGTCCTTTTCCCACCCTGAGATGGGATCACTTGTTCTTTTCTTGCTAATACATTTGAGTTCTCTGTGGATTCTGGTTATTAAACCTTTGTCAGAGGCATTACCTGCAAATATTTTCTCCCATTCTGAGGGCTGTCTGTCTGCTACACTTGCTGTGTTCTTAGCAGTGCAGAAGCTTTTTAGTTTGATCAGGTCTCAGTAGTGTATTTTTGATACTGCTTCAATTGCCTGGGAAGTCCTCCTCATAAAAAATTCACCCATGCCGATTGCTTCGAGATTTTTCCCTGCACTTTCTTCTAGTATTTTTATAGTTTCATGTCTTAAGTTTAAATCTTTGGTCCAATGAGAGTCTATCTTAGTTAATGGTGAAAGGTGTGGGTCCAGTTTCAGTCTTCTGCAGGTCGCCAGCCAGTTCACCCAGCACCATTTGTTAAATAGGGAAACTTTTCCCTACTGAATGTTTTTAATTGGCTTGTCAAAGACCAAATAGCAGTAAGCA
>CAUYRH010011126.1:0-24762 GCA_963574655.1 Perodicticus potto | reverse complement strand
CGACAAACAAATAACTGAGAGTCGCGCGCCAAGAGAATGGTACCACAAATTACTGAAACTACTAGATGGCAGGGATCCTCTGCCTACTAAATTGAGGAGGCTGACGGAGTCGTCAATCGCCCTCCAAATGACCGGCCTGCCACGCTGGTCTACGAGTACAAGTGGGCCACTGAGGCGTCCCCCAGAGCACCTGGGGAAGAAGTGCCGACACGTCTGTCCCTTCTGAACCCCTTCACACCTAAATGGCGCCCATGAAAGTAGAGACACAAAAAACAGAGACAAGGTAACAAGGATGCCGGGCCCGGACTTACCTCCGATCGGAGTAGTAGTGCCCTCTAGGGGGCGCTATCCCGGACGAGCCCCCAAATGTTAGACCCAAGAGGGGGTCTAACGTTGGGATTGCAGCCCCCAAGAAGAGTCACCACACTCAGGTCGATGCAAAAGCAAGAGGCGTTTATTGCTGGCATGCCAGGGTCCCTCAGCCGCTCGGGAGAAGGACCCCAGCAGCTGTTACAGTCTGGTTTTTAAAGCTTAAAACCACAGGGAGGGTCGGGTTAGGGGGAGACTGTAGGGCTTAAGATAAGAGGAGGTTGCTTCGGGCTTCTAAGATAAGGGGAAGTTGCTTCTACTTGGAAAGTCCCAGGGGTTGGGCAAGCAAGTTGTTTTTGTCAGATAAGTCCCTGTCAGGGTGAAGGGTCTCGGGATGGGGTCTCTCAACTTCAGTACCACTTAGGATTATCTTTGATCATTTTTAATGAAAATTCAATAGATTCTCTGACTGCAGTAAAACACAAGAAAATATTAAGGCTTTATTTTTCTCACCTAACAGGAAGCCTAGATTTAGGCAATCTGGGGCTGGTATAGTGGCCTCTAGATCCCATTGGGGTCTAGGTTCTTTCTTTTCTACTGTCCTTGGTGTATGGCTTTCCTCCTTGCAATTCCTCTACTTGCAATATGACCATTCACATGGCCCTTGCACACACATTCCAGACTTTGAAGAAAAAAGGGAGAAAAGTATGTGCCTATGAGTCGAACCGTTATTAAAACAGTCTTTGAAGAAAAAAGGGGGAAAAGTATGTGTCAACTGAGTTGAACCCTTATCGAAACGACAGTAACCATATCAAAAACCCATCCACTAGATTCCCTTTTACTTCTTATTGGCCAGAACTGTGCAACCTCTACCCTCAACAGACACACCAGCTGCAGGGGAGCCTGGAAAATCACATTTTAGTTAGGTACCATCTATCCAATGCAAAATCTAAATTCCAATAGTAAAGGATGATGGAATGATTATTGAACAAACACTTTCCTGTTTGAAAACGTTATAACTCCATATTGCACATTGGCACATTCTATCTATCTGCTTAGATAAAAATACAAGACCAAAGTCAGACAGTTAGAGGCACTAACCACTGAAGAGAGGCTAATCACCTCTCATATGTAAGTCAAACTTCGTAAAAAATTGAATAAAATATAGGTAAAGACCAAAAATGTTCTGATTTTTTTCCATGACTATTTTAATATTCTTTTAAAATATCAGATATTCTTCCTAAATTTTTTTTCTCCTTTTTTCTGTGGTGGTAATGAGCTAGAGGGTTCAGTGAATCTACCTTGTTGCCATGCTAACCCACTCCCTCTCTACGGCAGTAGTACTTGCCACACAACCTTTTAGAAGAGAAGGATGCCTAAATTTTACTTCCATGAAGAGGGATGATTCAGTCACTATAGTGCGAAAAGGAAGTTATTTAACCTCTCTAGCCCTGTGTTTCTTCATTTATAAAATGAGAACATTGTTTCTAATAGAAAAGTGGGTGAAGAACACATAAACAATTCATAAACATGTACATGCAGATGACCAATAAAATTATAAGAATATTAGGCCTCACTTATGGCAAAAGAAAATTAAATTTAAATAAAACATCCTTTAAAAAAAACTCACATAGTAACAGTGATATAATACTCAGTACCGGTAAGAATATAAAGAAACAAATACTCTTGTGTACAAATACCAGGGCAAAGGCTATATTTATCAAAATCTATAAAAATGAACAACAGAGTTTTGACCCTGCAATTCTACTTCAAGGAACTTTTTCTACTGAAATTTTAGAGAAGGGTACAGTGATTATCTGGTAAATTGACATGATGTATTTTGAACTCCAGTTGTTCCTTTCCTATGGTAGTTAAATTGCTTGGTGCTTTCTAGGAAATAAATTTATAATTTACTGTCTAACTTTTTTTCATCTAAAGAAAATCTAAACAGTGAACACTTGTGGTTTTTGTTTGTTTGTTTTGAGATAGTGTCTCACTCTGTTGCCTAGGCTAGAATCCTAGAGCATCAGCCCAGCTCACAGCAACCTCAAATTCCTAGGTTCAAGTGATCCTCCTGACCCAGCCTCTGGAGTAGGTAGGAGTACAGGTGCCAACCACCATGTCTGGCTAATTCTTTTTTTCTATTTTTGGGAGTTCATTGAGGGTACAGGAAACCAGGTTACACTGATTACATTTGTTAGGTAAAGTCCCTCCTACAATTGTGCCTTACCCCCAAAAGGTGGGTCACACACTGAGACCCCACCCCCTCCCTCCTTCCTTCTCTCTGCTCGTCCTTCTCCCACCCCCCTTCCTTCTCTGTCTCTCTCTGCTCTCCCCTTCCCCCACCCCATACCATGTACTAAGTCATTAATTGTCCTCATATCAAAATTAAATACATAGGATTCATGCTTCTTCATTCTTGTGATGCTTTACTAAGAATAATGTGTTCCACTTCCATCCAGGTTAATACATAGGATATAAAGTCCTCATCTTTTTTAATGGCTGAATAGTATTCCGTGGTATACATATACCACAGCTTGTTAATCCATTCCTGGGTTGGTGGGCATTTAGGCTGTTTCCACATTTTAGCGATTGTAAATTGAGCTGCAATAAACAGTCTAGTTCAAGTGTCTTTATGACAAGAGGATTTTTTTTCCTTCTGGGTAGATGCCCAGTAATGGGCTTACAGGATCAAATGGGTGGTCTAGCTTGAGTTCTTGGAGGGTTCTCCATACTTCCTTCCAAAAAGGTTGTATTTAGTTTGCAGTCCCACCAGCAGTGTAAAAGTGTTCCTTTCTCTCCACATCCATGCCAGCTTCTGAAGTTTTGAGATTTTGTGAAGTGGGCCATTCTCGCTGGGGTTAGGTGATATCTTAGGATGGTTTTGATTTGCATTTCTCTAATAATTAAGAAGACAACAACTAAAGCAAATAGACAACATACACAATGTTAAAGGATATTTGCATATTTTGAATCAGACCAAAGCTTGATAACTAGAATCTATGGAGAACTCAAATTAGTCCACATGAAAAAAGCCATCAATCCCATATATCAATGGGGAAGAGAGATGAATAGAACCTTCTCTAAAGAAGAAAGAAGAATGGCCAGCAAACATATGAGAAAATGCTCACCGTCCCTAATTTTTTCCTATTTTTAATAGAGACTGGGTGTCACTGTTGCTGAGGCTAGTCGCAAACTCCCACACTCAAGGAATCTTCCCACCATGGCCTCCCAGAGTGCTAGGATTACAGGTGTGAGCCACCATGCCCACCATGACTGGCCCATTTCATATATTTTTTTCACATTGTACTAGAACAGCAATAGTAATTATTTTAAAATAGATACAAATATATCTCTTTTTGTTTCTATCTTTATTTTTGCATTAATCTGTCCATTTTGTTCTTATCTATTTTACCTACAGTGAAATTTCAATGAAGTATTTCCAAATGAAATTTGCATAATGGTGTAGGGCCATAGGACTTTTGCTTCTATCTTCTGTCTCATTTTGAGTATTTCCAAATGAAATTTACATAATGGTGTAGGGCCATAGGACTTTTGCTTCTATCTTCTGTCTCATTTTGGATTTTGGTCAATAAATACCTTATTGAGAAGTTTTCTGCAATACTTGAAAGCATTGAAGCTGCTTCCCAAATTTATCTTCAGACTTATTTCTTTCCTAGTAATGATTTTCCTATACAAAATTCTATTAATTTACATTCTAGACTTGGACTTGGTACATTGAGGGGAAGAGAAAATGAGAAAGGGAAAAGATACAGATGGTGTAGTTGAGTTTATAGAAAAACAGTAAAGTGAATCATGGGTCCCAGCTCTCATTGCTTTATAATGCTGATAACAATCACATCATCTCTGTAAGCATGAAACTACATTTTGAAATGGTAAATATCTTTTTAAAGCTAGTGGGCATGTTTAGGCTGACTGAGCACTGACCACTATTAAACATAAAGGAAGCTTTTTTGACAAACCTCCCCATTATCTTGCCAGATTGAGACTTTTTTCTCTCTGTTAACCTTGCCAATTGATGCCCAGAACATGCTGGAGCAGCCATTAGATTACTCTCAAATATGCCATGCCTGGCTCACTTAACCTGTTGAATTGTGTTGTTGTTAATAGTTAGTTATGTTTGTTCCCAAACTGATTTATTCCAGTTATTCTTGATATTTAACTATGTTACATATTTTACTATTAATATGAAACTAATGACATACTTATACACCAAAAAATATTTCCATGAAACTAAAGCTGAATGTCTTAAGAAAAGGATGCAGGTAAGTCATTAAAAAATTACTGTTTTGGGGGGCAGGACACAATTACAAGAGGGACTTTACCTAACAACTACAATCACTGTAACCTAATTCTTTGTACTTTAATGAATCCCAAACAAGCATTCAATCAATCAATCATTCAAAAATAAATTTCTGTTGTTGAATTAGGTAAAAGTAAGATAGCTATTGAATATTGAGGGAGTTTTTTAAAATCTAAAAGTATTTTAAACTGGAATTGCTTACATATATCTCTAAGTACTAGCTAGCCCCACTTTCACAAAATCAGAACTGGAAAAGGTACGAAAAATACAGTGCAGGACTTGGACTTAAGTTATTGGATCATACTGTGATCTTAGGACCCACCTATGTAAAAAATTGGCAAAGCAGTATACATTTATACATACAAATTTTCTTTAAGGAACTTGTTAATCAGCTGTCATACTTGAGTGTCATGTAATAGAGCATTTTCTATAGTTTGCCATAAATAATTTGTTGATTCCAAGAATTCTAAAAGGTAAAGCTTTTATATAGCACATCTATATTATAAATTATTTATAAAAATTTTTAGTTACTTAACTGATTCTCAAATACAAAGTAACTAAAAATTACTGCACCCTTTCCATGGTATCATAACTTTAAGATTTGACATAAACTAAATTAAATTATTTGGTATGGATTTGATTTTGATTCCAAAGAAAAATTTGTCATTTGAGGGGGCTTTTAAAACTCGAATTCCTCCCCCACCCTCCGCTTCCCCTTCCCCAAAATCCTAATTCTAAACCTCGGGAAATCTTCATTGTAAAATGACTTGCCTGGGTTTGGTATTTTACAGAGATACCTGCCAATTGGAATTAGAACCCTGTGGGCATAACCAGGATGGACTTAATTATTGGCTTACTGTATTTAAATCAAAATGAAAAGCTCATACAAAATTTTGTACCCATACCCTGAAAAAATGTGGAGCTGTTTTTGGACTAAAATTTTATAGCTTTTGTGGCTAATGAGGCATGAAATAAATTGGCAAGCTCAAACTTCTCAGAGTACAGTGGTACAGTGTGCATTTTCTAATTCCCAGCCCTTGGGATTCCAGAAAAGGTCACAAATTAAACAAAGTCAGGATTAATCAAAACTACAATCAAATAAAACCCAATCATTAATCCTCTTCTGAGTTACAATAGAGTGATTGTGTAATTGTGTGAGAAGCCCTGGAGAGGGCTCTTTTGTAGTGTGTAGAAAAATCAACATTAAGGTGTCAAACAGAAAAATGAAACCCTGCAGGTGAAGCCATCTCTGGAGCCAAAAGAAACTGACAATTTATGCAGAGTTGCAAGTGAACCTTTGGAGTACTGAAAGGGGTGTTGGCACTGTGCTAGAGAACACGGGGGTCTCTCAGTGGGGCCCTGCACACAGATTAGTTTATGGGCTGCAGCAGGCCCTGTTTGCTGAGAAGCTCAGCATTTGGGTGTAGTAGCTCCAAGCAACAGTCTTTGCAAGTTAACTGCCAAAAATTTACTGTGTAATTCTTAACTTTTTGTGACTTTGAAGAAGAGGTTAAAGAAAAGAATTTCCTCTGTGGGAGTAATTGAGTGTTGGAAAATGTCATCCCCAACAAAGGGGAGAAAGTTTGCAAAGAACAAAACTTTCATTCCATATTTCTTCCATGTTCCTGACTACAGAACTTACTGATGCTTGCTCTATTATAAGCTGTCTTATTATTTCTGCTATTTTATATTCTAGACTGTTCATTTTCTTCATTTTTCATCTTTTACTCTCAAGTCAATGTCAGTTTTATTGCCTATTTTAAAAAATTGACAGTGATACTTTCCAGTTATACTAAGATTATGACTTTAAGAATCAGTTTTAATTTTTAATTCATCCTGTATGTTTCATACTGTATGTATGTTTTCTATGTGTACTTTAAGCCTCTATTTGTTAGCATTCTGCTTTGCTTCATATACCAAAAATTCTCAGTCACTCATTTCATCTCTAATTTAGTAACTGATTTGAGAGCTTGAAAGCAGGTGATTGCCTGTGATCATGTGACTCATTTTGAGTTTCTATATTACAGAATTTCTGTTTCTTACATTGCTTTTTACTGTTTATATACTAAGCCCTCTGTGTGTGTAAACACTGTTAGGTCTTATGTGGGATAAATCCCTTAAACTTCCATTACTAAAAATATCACAGGAGTCTTTTTAATAGCAAGATTTCATTATAATGATGTATTATTTCAAATTTTGTCTTTCCATTTAAGTTCTTCTATATTACATTTTGGCATTATTATGAGACAAATTTAAGGGTTGATTTCATCATTGGAAAATAAAGGCCTAAGAATTTTGATAATTATTTTCATTCTTTAAGCCATCACAGAAATATACTTGTCATTTTTGTATCTTATATATGTATTTTTTCTTATATGTAATAAGTTGTGATTTTCAAAGTAGCTAAAGCTATAGCAGAAGTGGGAAAAGAGAATACATTGTGTGTGAGGAAGTTCTTATTTCATTTTATCTTATATTGTTCTTGTTTCTCTGATTTTATATGATTGAAATATAAGACATATTGCTCTGCAATTTATACTTCAAAAGAATATTTGTGGTTTATTTTAATGTCAACATAAAGATCTGTTCTATTTTGTATTCCATTAATGGACATTTAAATTACCTCTAACACTTTGCTATTTCATATAGTGCTACAACATAATAAATTTGTACTAAAACAAAATTTTCATAAATACAAGAATATCCTTATACAAAAGTAGTGTTGCATATATGCAAGCATGTCTATGGAATAAAATCTAAGAAATAGAAATGTAGGGTCAGAGGGTGTATGTTTTTATAATTCTAGAGTTAGATTTAAATAAGCAAGATGGAAAACAACATGCATGGAATGCTCCCATTTGTTTAAAGGGGAAGAATAAGAACATTCATGTGCAGACAGCAGACAAACACATACTTATATGTTATTATTATGATGGAGGAATGAAGGACAAGGGTGAGAGCAACATTCCTCACTCTGTGCGTATCTCTTTTTTTACTTTTTAATTTTTCATTTGATTATATTACCTATATAATATATGAAATGCTTCTTTAATGTACTTGTAAAAGCATGAGCTTTCAAGTTAGAACTCAATTTAAGTGTCTACTTTGTGACATAGGTCACAGCAGGACGTAAACAATTTACTCTGAGCCTTAGTTCCACATATGTGTAAATGACACTGATAAATGCCTGTCCTGGAGAGTGGTGAGAATTAAATGAGAAATTGCATATAAAATCATACAATATAACGGCCATCACCTGAGGCATGTAGTAAATAACAAGTTTTATATTTCTTTTAATCTTCCCAAGTTATTTGTGTAATATAAAATGCCTAAGAGGTACTATTTAAAGAGAGAAGACTTAGTCACAGAATGTATGTTATCTGTTCTTTTCTCTTTAGATGTGAACATGGAGGCACAAGTGAACCACTTGTTTTATTAGGAAGGAGGCCATTACTTCTGGCTTGATTTTTGACAGTGACCTTAAAAGAGGTCATAAAAATGATTGTATACTAAACTAGACAGTGGGAAAATGAACATGAGTGGGAAGCTAGTGTATCTAAAAGTGAGTATAGAACAGAAGTCAATAGTATAGTGTTCCAGTGAGTAAAACACCTATTCAGAATCTATGACTGCTATGAGCAATCCCTAAGCCAGGTTTGTACATTATCAGGTGTGTATTGCATTGTACAAAAGTGTGTGTGTTGGGGGGAACTGGATCTGTTTATAAGCCATCATAGTTTAGCCAGTGATAGCTTCTGGGTAATGGTGGCTATAGAAATCAATTTTGAATTTTTGATAGGTATGCACACATAATACAGGAGTATCAAATTTTTTTTTTTTTTTTTTGGGGACAGGGTCTTGCTCTATTGCCCAGGCTAGAATGTAGTGGTATCATAATAGCTCACTGCAACCTCACACTTCTAGGCTTAAGCTATCCCACCACCCCAGTCTATCAAGTAACTGAGATTACAGGCACACACCACCATGCCCAGGTAATTTTTCTAATTTTTGTAGAAACGAGTTCCTAGTATTTGCTCAGGCTGGTCTCAAACTCCTGACCTCAGGCAATCCTCTTGCTTTCGTCTCCCAGAGTGCTAGGATTATTGGCATGAGCCATCATGTCCAGCTTCAACTTTTTTTTTTTTTAATTACTAGTATACAGTATTTTTAAACATCTGGTATTCCTTCCAAATTCACTCCTCATTCCCTTCCAAATCGTTTGAATCTCAAAGATTTCATAAAACTTCCTGTCAAGGATGTCAAATTAGAAAAGACTGCTAGAGAGCTTATTTCTAGTGGTTTCTATTGACATCCAAGCTACCCTTGAGCATAATCATCAATTCCAAAGAACTGAAGCGATCTTAAGTGCAATTCTCATCTTTCTTCCTGAATTTATGCACTTGCTAAAATTTTGCATATTTTACACTAATTTTTATCTCTTTTTCTCTGCGTTCATTTGCTTGGTTGTGCTTCAGATAATCTGGTTTGCTCTTACCTGGTAACTTTTTGCTACTTTAGTTTGTCAGCATTTATAAGAGATCAATTATTTACTAATGCAAATAAATGTATAGTTCTGAAAGTCCCCTTTTTTCTTATATTTACTGTGTAAAAGAATAGAGTTAAGGTGAATTTAAGTGCCATAATTAAATTGATTTGATAGATTATTGATCTGTTTTATAGATCTTCCTTGGAAGTATTAGAAGATTTCATATTCATCCAAACACTATAACTTATTTTAAGGTTAATATAGTATCTACTTGCCCTATAAATATTTGGATGGTCTTTATTAAAATTCAGTGAAACATCTAAACATGTTATATATATATATATATATATATATATATATATATAATCACACTGCATACACACACTCTATCCTATATTACTTAAAAATGTTTTATAAAAATAGTACTTCTTTCTACATGTAGAATATTTAGCTACTTGATATTGTTTCACTTTTTAATATAGATAGAACAGAATTGAATTAATGGATGCTACCATGTTATTTGTTTGTTACAAGTTCTGGCGACTAGTGTTTCTATTCTTAATAACTCTTCAAAGATGTAACTCGCCAATGGTTTTCAAGTATTGTCCCTATAAGATCAGCCTGCGTACGAAATGTTTTACCTGTAAATGTTAGTTTCTGCATGTGAACTACATCATACACAATTATGAAGCAAGTATGCAGTTTTCCATTTGTGTCTGCCTATTTATAAAACATTCAAAAATACTTTTGAATAACTTTATAATTTCTATTTTAGAGTTTCTTCTGTGGCTGCAAAGCTAAGCTAACCCTTGAAGAGTCTTTTGATATTACAAAACATAGGCTGAGTGTGGTGGCTCACAACTATAATCCCAACACTTTGGGAGGCTGAGGCAAAAGGATCACTTGAAGCCAGGAGTTTGAGACCAGCTTAGGGTAACAAGTGAGATGCTGTCTCTACAAAAATTAAAAAAAATATTATTTGGGCATGATGATGCACCAGTAGTCCCAGCTACTGGAGAGGCTGAAGCAGGAGGAGCACAAGAGTTAAAGGTTGCAGTGAGTTGTGATTATGCCACTGCACTCTAGCCTGGAGCAACAAATAGAGTAAGACCATATCTCTTTTAAAAAAAATTTTTTTTATATATAAAAGAAAGAAAGAAGAAAATACCTCCTCCTCCTTCTGCAACCCCCCTTTGACTCCTCCCTCTGTTCATAGCCATTATGGCACCAAGTTCTTTGATTCGACTTGATTTCTGCTGTCCTGTTCTTTTCTCTGCCAGCACTGCCTTCATGATGATCCTAGCTTGTATTTCTTTAATTACCTTCTAACTGGTTGTTTCTGTCCCACTGTAATACATTCTTCACGTTACCTGCTAGAAAGATGGGTATAAAATTCAGTTGTACTGAATCTTCCACTGAAACAAAATATATATTTTTCTTAGTCTGGTATCTGTAACTCTTTGTGATCTGTGCCCTGCTTTCTGCCACCTCTGTGTGTGATAGCAGTTCATTTATCCTCATTGCTGTATAGTATTCTATTTTCAAATGATACCACAATTCATTCATTCAACCATAAGGAGAAATTCAGATTGTTTCCAGTTTACAGGTGTTACAAATAAATCACATTATATTTTGTTTGCTTCTTATAGTATCTTCTAGCAGATTCTGAGTTTATTGAAGACATGCTGTTTTAAACTGTATAACTTTGATTTCTAATCCCTTCCATGACTTAAAAGTGTTTTTGAAAGAATAGAGGGAAAGAGGAGGAAGGTTACTATCATAACACAAACTGGATGGTACCCACTGCCATGCTTAGAGTGGTAATTGTTTTTAAAACTGTCCTTTGTTTCTCAGGCTCTTTACTACAATTATGTTCATTCATAGGCCTTTCTAATGGAGAAGTGAACTCCTATATCAGTATACTAAACAGCAGGTGTCTATCAAACAGCAGCCTTTCCATATCTCAACTAAATTTCTCCATTCCTTATTACTATTGAATGTATCTTTATTTATAACTTGGAAATAAAGTTGGCTACATGAAATCGGTGGTAAAGTATTCACATATAAAATTAAGCTTGATTTTAGAAGAATACTGATTACAACTGGAATCAGACCTTTACCTTTTCAAACTTTTCTTCCTCAAGAATCCACTAGAAGTACTATTTATTTTAGAGTTGGCAAAAGAGAATTCTTATCATGTAAACTGCAACCTGAGGGAATAAAGATTTATGAATTCTGATTTCTTGTTCAGATCCATTTATAAATTTGATCTTTACTCATCCACAATCTCCTTTACCTGTTCTTTTTGAGAATTTATAATATAATGTGATTGACGCACAGTAGATTCCTCACATATTTTGTCCTTGTTTAATTTAATTTCTTCATACTTAGCTGTATTGCTTCTTTTCAAAACTAAACATAGGCGTTGTAGCGAGCACCTGTAGTTTCAGCTACTTGGGAGGCTGAACAAGAGAATCGTCTAAGCCCAAGAGTAAGAGGTTGCTGTGAGCTGTGACACCGTGGCACTCTACTGAAGGCAACATAGACTCTGTCTCAAAAAAAAAAAAAAAACAGAAGCAAAAAGAGAAAATGGCTCATATCAAATCATAGTCACTCTAATAGGAAGCAGTATGAATGAATGGGATGGAAAATAAAATTAAAGTGTGTTTTCATGGAATACATTTTAGAAATGAGTACAGTCAATCCTCTTTATTTGTGGATTCTATATTTGTGAACTTGCCTTCTCACTAAAGTTTATTTGTAACCTCAAAGACAATACTCATGACATTTTTGCAATACTTCGCAGATGCGGGCAGAGCAGCAGAAAATTTTGAGTCCCCCAATGTTCATGTTTCCACTTGAAGTCAAGCAAGGTGATGATGCTATACCTTCTTGTTTCAGTTCTTATACTGTACACAAATCTCCTTTAAATGGTCTGTTTAGCACCACATTTTTTTTTTACATTTTTTGCACTTTTTGTTGGTAATTTCTATGTTTAAGATGCCCCCCAAAGTATAGTGCTAAAGTGCAACCTAGCAAGACCCCCAGTCTCCTGTTCCAAAGTGCAAGAGGGCTGTGATGTGCCTTACAGAGAAAATGCTTTGCATTAAGATAAGTTTCTTTCAGGCATGAGTTATAGTGCTACTGGGCTGTGAGTTCAATATTTTTTTTTTTTTTTTGTAGAGACAGAGTTTCACTTTATTGCCCTCGGTAGAGTGCCGTGGCGTCACACAGCTCACAGCAACCTCCAACTCCTGGGCTTAGGCGATTCTCTTGCCACAGCCTCCCGAGTAGCTGGGACTACAGGCGCCCGCAACAACGCCCAGCTATTTTTCTGGTTTTGCAGTTCGGCCAAGGACAAGTTCGGCCACCTTCGGTGTATGGGGCCGGCGCCCTACTTGATGAGCCACAGGCGCCGCCCTGAGTTCAATGACATATAGAGATAATAGACATAGAGATGTAGAGATCTATGTCATATAGAGAGAAAGATTATATATCATGTCCGTATGATATAGATCTCTATATCTATATCTATAATAAGATGCCTTTGAAGAGAAATACACATCAAACAAGGTTACACATTGACCAGTAGATAAAAATGTTGCAGCCAGAGGTTTCCAGGAACCTAGTCCTGTATTTCCCCTGGGACAGTGGTTCCATATTTGCCAAATCAGTGTTCACAGCTCCTTTATGTACTGTCATGAATAAGGAGCATCGACTGTATTTGCTTGCCTTTGACTTCTGGTGTTATCATATTGGATTTATTCTTATTTTCTCAGAGGGTTTTTCTTTCCAGCTGAAACTTCTTTTGCTGTGTTATTAGCTGCCACATGTGGCACAGGTATATTTCTAAAAGTAGCTGTTGCCTTTTACACCCTGTGGAACCTGATTGTCAGTGATGTTGTTTAATCAATTATGCATTGAGTTGTCAGCATAGAAAATGCAGCTTCTGTTCTGAATATAATTTAAAGGCAAAATGGCTTCACGCCTATAAACTTGAGATCTCTAAAGCTTGTTCTCTTCCTGATGAATATTCTCTGTGAGCACTTCAAATAGAGTATCTTACCCATGGCTTTGGTGATACCCTGGGAAAGCATGCAGTTGTGTTAGAAGGCTTTATAAGCAATATTTGGGTATTCAGTACAACGAATATTTGATTTTCTTAATCATTTCCTACTTCTCTTCCATAAGTTTATTAAATTCACTGTACCTGGCTACACAGCATACAGCATTTCTCTTCTTTTGTGTTAATAAAATTAAGTAAGAGACAGTTACTGAGTTAATAGTGTGTTCCTAGAGTAACGGCCTCCTTTCCTTACCGTGTTAAGAATGTAATCCTTTTAGAACCAGTAATTAAAGCATTTTCTCTGTTTTGATGCTTTGAGATGTAGTCATCTGTTTAGAAGTTCATGGTAGTAGGTTAAATAAATGTCTTTATGCTCATTATAGGATGATATGTTTAAATTGACATATACCTAGCTGATGCAAGTGAGGAACCAGTAGAACATAGGTCTGTGGTTAGACCCCTTTTTAACTGAGCCATCATTGTATTTTAGTTAATTGTTTGCCCTACTTGACTAAGAATTCTTTCTTATTTATCTTTATAGCTCCTATTATGTAGCATCTACCCATATGATTGTTGTATTGTGGATGCTCAGTGAATGTTTGCAGAAGTAAACTATTTCCATTCCTTAAGTGTTGGTGCTCCCTTTAGCCTCAGCTTGCTCATCTCCCACGTACAGCTTCACTGGGCAATCTTTCCTCTCTTATATTACTCAGAGTTTAGGTTAAAGAGGGGAGCTTAGAAACTAGACTTCCTGAATTTGAACCCAGCTCCATTGATTGCTAATCATGAAAGCATAGCAAGATAATACTTAAAACCTTTTTGTCTCAGTTCTCTTAATTTTAAAATGGAGGTAATAGAAACTCCTTCCTAATTGTAAAGATGTAATGAATTGATACATGTATGCTTTTATAATAGTGCCTGGCATATAGAAAACATTTAATAATGTTAGGTAATACTGCTCATGTTTTTCTTCTTCAGCCTTAACTACTATCTGTATCTCTCTGGACTTACATTTTCATGTGTCCATTTGACATTTTCAAATCAGTGTCCTACAGGAATTTTAAGCTAAAGCTTCACACATCTGTCCTGCCAACTATCCTGTGCAACTAGCCTGCCTTTTACATTTTCTGCCTTAAATAATGACAATCATCTCCACCCAGTTCCTTAAACTTTAAAACCTTGATTCTGGCCAGGCACAGGGCTCACAACTGTAATCCCAGCACTTTGGAAGGCCAAGGCAGGAGGATCACTTGAGGCCAGGAGTTCAAGACCAGCCTGAGCAAATGAGAACCCACCCCCTCCCCCAGATCTCTACAAAAATTAAATTTTACTCAGGCATGGTAGTTCACACAGTAGTCCCAGCTACTCAGGAACACTGGGGCAGGAAGATTGCTCAAGCCTAGGAGTTTGAGATTACAGTGGGCTCTTTTGATGCCACTGTGCTCTAGCCTGTACAACAAGGTGAGACCCTATCCCATCCCCTCTGTCCCCTCCAAAATATAAGAGAGTCTGTAACACATTGTTCTAAAGATCATAAACCTAAGATTCCTGGAAAGTAGCTCTAGAAACTAATATTAATAGAAAACACAAGAAGGTGGATGCTGTGGCTCACAACTGTAATCCCAGCACTATGGGAGGAGTGATTGAGTCCAGGAGTTCAAGACCAGTCTGGGCAACATAGCAAGACTCCATCTCTACAGAATTAAAAGTTAGCTGGGCATCGATGCCTATAGTCCAAGCTATTCAGGAGGCTGAGATCAGAGGATCGCTTGAGCCCAGGACTTTGAGGTTGCAGTGAGCTATGATTACACCACTGTGTTCCAACCTGGGCAACAGAGTGAGACACCATCTTAAGACAAACAAACCAAAAAAGTCTCGATTTCCCCCTTCTGTCTCCCCGTCCTTGCCCCTGCAGTTCATCCCTTCTCTCTTCTCACTGCCTTACGTCAGGCATCTCATTATCTCTCACTTTAGCTGTTAAAATTGCCTCTTGCTTCCTCTGCCTTTATAGTGTTTTCACCTTTTAATTCATTTTTTTTTCCTGCTGGTAAACATCTTTCCACAGGGTACATAATCCCAATGTAATTTCTCAACTTAAAGATCTTTCAGTAATACCCCATCTCCTACAGGATAAAGTCTCACCTCCTTATTCAGCCCTGCACAGTTTGGTCCTCTAGCCTGTCTTTCTAGCTCCTCCTCTCGCTCCCCATACTCTTGTACCATATACACAGACATTCTAAACAAGATGATTTTTTAGCCTTTTGTGGTTTGGTATGTCTTGTTAGAAATGGAGACAATGCAATATTAACGAGGAAGTAATGGTGTTGACTGATGATGAAAACATTACCCTTCCAGATTTATTAATTCATTTAATAAACTTAAATAACTTTTATTAGACACTGATGAGTGACAAGAGAGGGACAATAATACAAAGATAAATAAACCCCCGAGAGTTCACAGTAGAAAAGACAGGCTCAAAAATTAATATGTCGTCTCATAAAGGTATGCATGAGATGCTAAATGGAATCTAAAAGGAAGAATCCCCTCAGTGGGAGTTTGGTGGAAAAAGTCACAGATTAGGTGACAATTGAATTGACTTTTAAAGATTAAGATTTTGCCAGTAGAGGAGGAAATCATTTTGGTAAGTGCATGGAGGAAGTTACAGTACTTGGTAAAACAGACTACACGAAAAGGTTGAGGACATTTTTTTCTGATGGACAAAACAGGGCATTCGTGGTAAGCCAGGCTTTGGCCTTCCCATAGTTCATTGTGACTGGAATGAAGCAATGAGAGGGAAAGTTGAAAGAGACTGTGACTATTCACATGTACTTCCAGGGGTTTGGACATTTTTACCATCTTTGGATCCTTTAGACAAGCATGTGAAAATAACAAGTTTGTATGTCTTAGGTGAACTCTTGATAGCAATATTGGAAGTGAATGGAGAGGCTAGAGATGGGAGTGGGAGACCCCGGCAGGGAGATGGTGTAGTATGTATGCCAGAGGACCCTGAGTA
This sequence comes from Perodicticus potto, assembly GCA_963574655.1. Classification (NCBI taxonomy): domain Eukaryota; kingdom Metazoa; phylum Chordata; class Mammalia; order Primates; family Lorisidae; genus Perodicticus; species Perodicticus potto. The sequence goes on along the minus strand of CAUYRH010011126.1, from coordinate 8,564 downwards.
GGGCAGCAGCACCAGGACCACAGGTCTCCACAGGCTCTGCTCTCCAGCAGCACCATAGAATATTAGGGTCACTGGCACCTTTAGGGGCTGAGAGGCAATTAACATTTTATTAAAATTACGGAGTTCAGAGTTAAATAGAACTGGACACAAATTCTAGTTCAGCTGCCTAACATAAAAGTGTGACCTTGGGCAAATTAGTCTTTCTGAAACAAGTTTCATCACTTATGAGGATGAACATAATAATAAATGATTCATAAGGATGTTGTAAGCATAAAGTGAGTATTATCATGTGAAGATAAGAATGTCTGGTACATAGTAGGTTCTTGGTACATGTTGGTTTTCTTTCTAACTTGCCATCTCTTAGTTTACATTTAAGGAAGTTAGCATTCAGAATGTTTAAGCAATTTGCACATAGTCAAAAGGCCGATTCAGTGACGGAACTGGAGTAGATTCATGACTTTGATTACTACTAGATTCTCTTCCACTAAACCAAGCAATATCCGTTGTATTCATTTATTTTCATTTGTACAATTGTCAGTGAGGAAAAATGAGCAGAAATCATGGGTTCATCTTTTTCTCATCTTAATAATGTTTAGTACTTATAGAAATTACTAAGATTAAGCATTTAATTACTCTAAACCCATTCCAGAGAAGTTGGTGTTGAGTAACAGTGTAAACATCTTCAGTAATAATTCCACAATACTCAGCACTTTCTTTCAGATTTACCTCTTCTCAACTGATAAAATTTTCCAATACTGAGCTCTTTATCCTTAGTGAAATCTGCTATTATTTGCCACAACAGACTTTTTTCCATTTTGAGCCTGCTTGTATTTTTTATACTTATTAAGTTGGTTTTCCAGCTTGCTGACCTTAATTTGTCTATTTTTAGAAAAACCAAAATATCCTTGATTTTACTGGATTAATTCAATTATTTCTGACTTCTTTTTCCACACCTGATTTTCCTTAGTCTTGTTGGTTAAAGATGAAAAAGAATTTGTATGTACCAATAGTGGATCAATATAAAGAAAACTCTGGTCCAGAAATTGGGAAACTTACTTTCTATTCTGTGTCTCTTCTTATTGCCAACCTGTTTTATCCCCATAACAATAAAAATTACACGTATAAAGAAATCTTACATCTTAATAGAAAGGGCCCAAGCTGGTATTTAGTATATAGTATTTTATAGGGAATGAGGTGAATATTCAGCTTTTAACAAATAATGTTGGGCATAAGTGTGCATTGTCTAAAACTTGAATGATTCTGATTGTAATGTCAACACACTTACTTGCTGAGTTGAATTATGAAGCTGGCAACAGAAAAAGGAAACCTTACAACCAAACATATCACATTGTAATTACATGCAATTTGTTCTGCCTTCATGTGGAATATTACCTTTCCCTTTAGTCAGTGTAAGATACTATTAATAGTTAACTTTGAAAATAACAACTTACATTTTTTATACACATCATGTATATATAGTAAAATTATGTTTCAGAGTAAAGAAACAGTCACTGTCCAATTCTTCTATTGCTACACCATTTGAAAAAGACCTCAAAGGTTATTATCCTGTGAGTATTGTGAATATTGAGAATCAAATGCAGTATTTGTAAAAGGAAATCATAGTCATTCCTGGACTACATTCTTTTATGTATTGTCAGTATTCTTTGTTTTCTGAGCGTGGGTAGATAGAAAGTATAGCAAATTAGTTGCAGAGAATTGGCTGTGACCACATTTTACCCAAGGAAGAATTCAAAAGCTGAATCCACGTTCCAAAATAGAAAAAGCACTGGGAAAATACTTTGCTTAAAAGGAATGATTGCTCTCTTTGACTTTTCTAATCTTTATTTTAAATGTGCAGATGAAACTGCTTTTTACCTTCAAAGCTGTATTGCTGGTTGTTTCTGCCTCCCCAACATACTCCACCACTTTTACCAGACTTTCACCTGTGCTGCTTTACCTTCTAAGCCAGTAGTTCTCAACCTTCCCGTTGCCGCAGCCCTTTAATACAGTTCCTCATATTGTGGTGACCCCCAACCATAAAATTATTTTTGTTGCTACTCCATAACTATAACTTTGGTACTGTTATGAATTGTAATGTAAATATCTGATATGCAGGATGTATTTAGGTGACCCCCGTGGAAGGGTCGTTCAACCCCCAAAAGGGTTGCAACCCATAGATTGAGAACTGCTGTCCTAAGTTCTTGACCTCTGTCAGGCTAGAACCCCAGTTAACGGCAGTGCATCAGAGAGGGGTCAGTGCTCTTCTTTCCCCCTAACACATACCTTGACTTTCCTACTCGCAGTCTTGACAGTAGGGTATGTGAATGGTGCTCCTTTAGTGGAATATCTATTGTCAGTCACTTCCTATTCTGAGTTAATTGATCCGATAAATTAAAATGAGCAAGTGACTACAGTGGCTTTAAAAAGTATCCATCTGTTCTGGATTTGCTTTTCCTTTAGAGAAGGCAAAAAGGCCAGGAGTTAGTGAGTAGGTTAGTCTTCTCTGTCATTGGCAGCTGACAGATGTACTGATGAGGTGATAATGAACTAAAGGTCTGCCCTTTGAGCCGAATGGGAAGGAAGCCCAGATAGCAGGCATGCCTCACTTTAGAGACTGCCCAGATTTCTGCTTTTTAATAGTTTGTTTCAAGGAGGTTAACAGGTAGGCTTTCCTGGATACATGTCAGAAGTGTATTTTCCCAGTGACTTTTCTATTTGCTGATCATTCATGGATACCAAAGAAGAATATATGTGGTATTGCTCTTCAGTGTAGCAAGTCAGAGGTTACAGTCTCAAATGGTCATTAAAGAATCTAGCTGGAGAGAAAGCATTGGTAGCAAAGCTTGTTTATTTGATTCTAGAATGTTTTTTAACAATCTCAAACTTAATTGAAGACAATGCTAATACTTTTTCCAATTTTGTCTTTAGTTACCAACATTGGTGAGTCTCCCATAATACCAAATTAGTGTGTACTCCCACTGCTCTTATTTCTTCAGTACTGAAGTATTTGCAGGTCCATCCATCCCCACTTCTCATACCCCATTCGCAGTAGCTCCTTATACACATAAATTTTGTAGCCTGCTCAGGAAGTCTTATTGGGAATGTACAAAAATTTTTTGGATTAATCACCATAAGTGTGCTAAACATTGAATATTGGTGGATTTTGAAAGTCTGTAAACTTTACAAATAATAATATATACAAAAAATTAAATGTTATGTTGTAATGGATGATCCTCTATTGCTCAGTGTTCCTTTTGGTATAAGCTCTTCAGCTCCCCTTTTTCAGTTTTAGGCAGAACGTGAACTTTGCGAAGATTTTAAAAATTACGTTATTCCCATTTAGATTTCACTTTGTCTTTAAACTGCAGTAGTGGTCTAGCAGTTTAGGATGTTTAGTAAGAAAGAAACGGAAAACCATATTTTTAACAAGAAGACATTACAAATAAAAGCAGTGTGTATCGGTGTTCTAGGAGGCTATATTGATGAATATTGTGAAATTGCTAGAGCCTTTCTTGCTTAACTTCCCTTGATAAATTTCAGGGAGCTCATACTGTACTGTTTTTAACTAGATTAGAGGTTGAAAAATACAATCTATGTCCAAAAAAATGAAGCAAGCAAAATTTGAATCCAATTTATACTTTGTTAAGCATTTTTTTATCAAAGACAGAACATTTTATATGCAAGAATTTAGAATAGATTAGGTGCTATTATTCTTTGTGTTTGAAAGGTGATGTTTTAATCATACAGAAGGAAGTCTTCCGTGAGGTGTTTTGGGGGTTTGTTTTAGTTTTATGTTTTTGAGACAGGGTCTCTGTTGCCCGGGCTGGAGTACAAGGCTTAAGCAGTCCTCCCTGCTTAAGCACAGGAGTGACCCATCACACCCAGCCTCCTTTGAGTTTTGATAGGAACGATTCATAAGGACAAATATTTTAGGTTGAAAACTGTATTTTTTGGTTTCTCTGTATATGAATAGTTTATAGGGTAATGTCTTCTTCAATCATTGTAAATTTATCATCTCTCCCTCTTAAAAAGGTCATAGATTGCCAAAAGAAAGTAGAACTTCTTATCTCTCATGTCCTTCTCTGGAATTGTGTGACATAGTTACATTTATTATTCCAGGCTTAATGTTAGGCTAATACTTATATGGTTTTAAAAAAAATAATGTTCACAGTCTATGGATAATGTATATTAAGTTGACCTACATGCTGGTAGAACTACAATATTTCAGTTGGTAATAAATGTATGTCCCAGCCAGACGGCACCTGTGGCTCACAGGAATAGAGCCTACCAGCCCCATATGCCGGAGGTGGCAGATTCAAGCCCTGCGCCGGCCAAAAGCTGCAAAAAAAATAAAATAAAATAAAAATAAATAAATAAATGTTATGTCCTACCTTGTTACCTCATTAATAGTCATTGGTCCATAATTGCTGATTTTTTTAAATTTAGCTATTTTTATATCTAATACCAAAAATCAACACAATGTTATTTCATTTCCTATCTTAATAACCTTGTTTGGGTTCTGACTCTTTGTCCTAAGTTACCAATTGGTATAATAATGTAAAATCTTTGATTTGAGGACCAGTTGGTTACTTTGGAGGAGAAAAATGTAAGACAATTCTGTTAAGCAACAAGAGTGACTTTTATATGTTATCTGTGGACCCATTCCCCTAGAGTCATTTCTTCTTATCTTTATTTTCTAACAGTAGAGTTATTATAAACTGACTTTTAGCAGAATAAATACCTATGTATATACTTACACAAGTACAGTAAAACTTCCATAGTTGACTACCTCCTTATGTTGGCCTAATTTTCACAGACCAACCTTGGACCACATGTACATATCAGTACAGTAGGCCTAGTTCCTTATGTTGACCAATTTGTTACAGTGCCTTGGGTGGTCAACTTACAGAGGTTCACTGTATATTAGAGTTACTTAGAATAATACTTAGAACTCTTTTATCCCCACAATTATAGCATGAAATGATGTCCAGTCCCTAAATAAATTCTTCAACAGGAAATTCTTCACATTGTTTGACCATGGCAGTTGATGTTTCATTCCTTTACTTACTTATCCTGGCTTTCCTCATGCCTTTAGCCATTCCTTTAAGGTCTACTTTTTCTCTCACTTAAGATTAATGTCCCCATGAAGTCAATTTTTAGCTCCCTTCTCTTCTCCTTCTATACTTTCTTCCCCTACATTTTCTCCCTAAGTAATTGTATCTATTCACTGGCATCAGCTACTGTGTCTGTAAGAGTTGATGACTTCCAAGTACGAATAAGCACACACACACACATAATTTACTCCAGCCCACATCTCTCTTCCAAGCTTTGGGCCTTTGTATCCAACATCTGGAATGTTCCACAAACAATGTCAACTTATCTAAAATTATACTCATCATTTTTTTTTTTTTTTGCAGACATGCTTCTCAGTATTTGCAGCATCAGTAAATGTGATCCATTCACTTAGTTCTTTAAGCCAGAAGCTAATTAGATTGTTCTTAACAACTTTTTTCTCTTGCCTCCCTCAGTTTTTCCAATCATATATTCTATTTATAAAGCTTTTGAAATAGATCTTTAAATCATTTGTTTCTCTATCCATAGGATTTTTTTCCTAATATTTTATCACTTTTGTTTCTACAACAGCGTCTTAGTTAAATTCTCTCTAACCAGTTTTTCCCTTTGCCAGTATGTTTCTTCTGCATCTTCCAGGTTAATACTTTTATTAACACATGTATGGTCATATTACTTCCTCTTAAAATCTTTCAAAGGCTGCTCATTGCTTTCAAGATAAAATTCAGACTACTCCACTTGGCACTGAAGGTTCTTCGTAATCTAGCACCTCAGTGTTGTTCACCATTCTCCAAGCCTTTGCACCTTACTTTTGTTCTGTCACCATGCTTCCTCACTTCTTTCTTCTTCCTTTTTCCCATCAGCGCTTCACCCTCTCCCCCTCATCCCCTCACTTCTCTTCTTCAGTGGAGAAGCTACTTCTTCTGTTCAGAGCAATAGTACAGGAAGTCATTCCTTTCACTAACTCTGCAAAAGAGACTTTGAATCTCTCCTCTTCTTCTTTTTTTTTCTTCTTCTTAAAAACCATGAATTAAAACTATCTACTTGTTTTCTTGTTCTACTTGTTTTCTGTAGTGTTGAATTAGGAGTACCTAATTCACTGTTAGGAATCTGTTCTCAAAGGAGGGAGAGTTATCTTTTTCATTCTTGTATCTCCTTAGAGCTCATTTGACAAATGAACAAATATCTATTTGAAAGTTAGTTTTTTAAATCTTAGGTTATGTTTCTCCTCAATTTTTCAATATGAATTCATCTCATATCAAAAATAATTTTATGATAGCCTGAACATAATCAACCACACATACATTAATGATGGCCTTCTACAAATGGAATCCTATTTAGAATGCAAAATGATGCAATAACAACAAAAACAATACATTTTTATGTTGTTTTACATCTTCCAAATATGTTAGTGTATGGAAGCATCACAGCAGCTGCTTTCATTATTCTCATTTCATAGTTGAGAAAACTTGAGAATGTAATAAATTGAGTAATTGTCCCAATTATACCAGTAACTAGAAAGGAACAGATCTATATAACTTTGGTTTCCTTTTGCCACCTAATGCCGTTCTGCTAAACCTTACCTAGTTGGGGAAGGGGAAAATGTGAATAAGATATTTAAAAAGTGAATGTTAAAGTAATTCAAGCAAGAAATAGTGAATTAGGGTCATGTCAGAGGTAGAGGATGAAGAAATATTGAGGAGGTAGAATGAACAGAAGATTTAATGACAAAGGAGTATGTGGAATTTGAAGGAAAGGGAGGAGTTAAAGATGATTTAAGCTAAAAGCTCCCAGGACTTTTGACCTCAGTTTTGTAGTATGCTTGGTTTCCCCTTGAAAGAGATTCTGGAGAATAGTTTAACAATTCCCAATGGAAGTAAATTATAAAAGCAATGATGGGGATATTTAAACCCTAGAGCCAGCAGCAGTGGAGTTAGCTCTGAAGTTTTAAGCAGTATCCTTTATTTTATGACTAAAAACCCAGTATCATCTGTTGTGTAACTGGGAATAGCAACTTCACTTTTTATAGGAGCAACATTTTATCTTATTTTATTATGTTTATATTTTTGTGAAATACATAAACAGCATAGTGCATGACAATGGTGAAAAATTAAATAGTACAAAACTGTAAGGAAAAGCAGGAATACCCCTACCTTTTCTGCCCCCACTTCCACTCCCTAGAGTGAATTATATATATTTTTTGGTTTCTTCATTTGAAACTTTACACTTGATCTTAGTTAAAAGGCTAAGACGCAATCATCACTCAAAACTTTGGGCTCAGAGTTATTTTTGGTTGATTATTTGCTCCAGCAGACTAAGATTTAGCTTGCTAAAATTACTGCCTGCCTTCTCTCGCTCTCTCTGATTTTTCATAGTATTATTATTTTAGTACTCCTATTTGTTACCTTTATAACTTTAAATCATATGCTTAAAACTCTAATTTCCCTGTCGCTTTCTCATAAGCAGTCTGTCTAGTCACCATATAAAATAAGGTCATCAGTATCGCTACTCTTCCTTCCACTTCTCCTCCTCTCCCTCTGTATGAGCTCTTACTTCTGACATTTGACTTTTATTTTTATGCATTTGCACAGGGTATGAAGTAATACCTTAAAGTTGAAGACTCATCTTATTCTTCTTTTTTGGAGAATTAACAATTATCCCTTCAAAATACTGTTTTCTCCCTATTCGTTCTAGAGTTCTTTTTTTCGGCAACTCCTAGTAGACTCATATTAGAGTATTTCAGCCTTTCTTACATGTCTCTTCATATAATCTTTCCTTTTTTTTTTGCAGTTTTTGGCCAGGGCTGGGTTTGAATCCGCCACCTCTGGCATATGGGTTGGCACCTTACTCTGTTGAGCCACAGGCGCCACCAATCTTTTCTATTTTATATCTTTTATCTCTCTATTCTAAGTTCTGAATAAACTTCTAGTGCTATGTTCCAGTTTACTGATTCTTTCTTCAGCTATGTTCATTGTTGTATCTCTCACTTGTTTAGTTTTTGTTTTTAATTTTAGTAACATTTGTTAAAGTTCTTATTGAAGTATACTACACTTATCAAAAATGTATATGTTGTCAGTTCAGGTCATTGAATTTTTGCAACCTGAAAAACGTATGTAACCCAACATCCAGCTAAAGAAACAATATTAGCAATACTTCAGAAGCCTTCTTAGTGCTCCCCTCTAGTCATTAACTCCTCTACTGAGTAACCAGTATTCTGACTTCTGAATGCTTATTTTAATTTTGCTTATTTTCATATTATGTATAAAAAGAATTATAAAGTAAGGGCTATTTTGTTTTTTGTTTCCCCCCCCCCCGGATTTTATTTTATTTTATTTTATTTTTTTAATTTTTAATTTTTTTTTATTGAGTCATAACTGTGTACAATAATTCAGGCTTGGAGTACAGTGTGCGGGCTTCCCATACAATCGGAGATATTTTTATCAACCTGATTAATGTAACATTCATGATATTTTCTCATTTACTATGTGAAAACA
>CAUYRH010011125.1:0-24763 GCA_963574655.1 Perodicticus potto | reverse complement strand
TAAATATTAATCATAACAACTTTATTTCAGAATGACTGCAGACAGTAGACACTAATTTATAGGTCTTAATCACAGTAACACTTAATCAATAGCACTTTATACTGAACACAAACTTGGCCTGAGAGAGTTTTATTTGAGTTTTCATCCTCTTAAGTTTCACATTATAGAACTGCATACACAAAAAACACTAACATGACTGGGGGAGACACAGGTTTAAGGTCAAGAGAAATGATCTCTAGTGCCATCTCACTCGTCTTGAGGTCACAGATCTGACAACTGCAGTGGAAGATCAGGAAGCAAGGGATAGGAAGGCAGGTGAGCCACTAAAATTAAAATAATGCAGCAAAGTGCGTTCACTTTACTGCTAGAAAGCTCTGAAAATCTCATTCGAATCCGGCTTGCTATTACTCAACACAGAGTATGCAATTACATGATTTCCCAGCCCCACAGCAAACTACAGGAAGGCTCCTAGAGGTAAGCACAGCGACGGCAGAGAGAATTGACAGACAATGTTGAGGGAAAAGAAAAAACTCTAAAAATTACTCTGGAAGGAGTGGCTCACGCCTATAATCCTAGCACTCTGGGAGGCCAAGGTGAGTGGATTGCCTGAGCTCACAGGTTTGAGACCCTGGGCAAGAGTGAGACCCCCCCTCCTCTAAAAATAGCCAAGTGTCGTGGCAGGTGCCTGTAGTCCCAGCTACTTGAGAGGCTGAGGAAAGAGAATTGCTTGAGCCCAAGAGTTTGACTTTGCTGTGACCTATGACAACACAGCACTCCACTGAGGGTGACAAATAAGACTTGGTCTCAAAAAAAAAAAAACCACTGTGGAACTCAAAGAGCAAACACATTTGGGGCCGTTCAGTATAGAGACTTTAATAAAACTAAGCAGGATCTAAAAGAACGCAAAACATAGACGATGACTCTGAAAAGATTTAATTATCTTCAGTACATTCTGTTTGCAAAAGCAAACTAAATTAAGAATGTGCCATGCAAATGGTTGAAATAAAGAAAAAGAGATGTGCAACTTAAAAGAATAACCTTGCGTTGCCTGCACCATGCACCCTAGAGTGTCTGACATTTGGGATCTTAGTAATATATTCTGCTTATAAAATATACAAAGTCATTTATAAAAAAAAATACAAAGTAAAAAATAAAAGCCCCTTCCTGGGAAAAGTACCTCAGTCACATAGGAATAGCGTAAGTCAGTTTCTTTCAGCCCAAGAACTTTATATTGTGTCCTGAGTGATCAACTGTATTGATCAGGAGGCCCAACTGACTGAAAACTCTTAAACAACAGAAGATACACAGATCAAAAGCATCTTCCCTAAATCAGTGTTTCTAAAACAAAAGCTCCTGGAGAACTTGTTTGAAGATACAGACCATGAATCCCCACTGAAGGTGCAGGAATCTGGGGGAAGGGCCTGAGAACCCAGACATAAGCCCACCTCTCCAAAGGTTTCTGGTACAGGTGAAATCTGATGATCACACAGTAAATCATTACCTTGGAGGCAGGAGATGGGTCAGGTCTGGGAAGTGACCCTTTCCCACTCTTGTTCCTAGTGTGCCTGACAAGGCTGTACTCCTGTTGGTTTTGACGATTCTTACATTAGCCAGTAGATAACAAAGTTAAACATGGACTTCTAAATGTTTTATCACAGACATGTAATTTTTAAAAATCTAACAAGCCCTAATCTCTCTTTTTCTAAAAAAACTGTATGCTTTCTAAACCATATGTGAAGCTTGAAGCAATAGGTGCCTACAGGGAGAAAAACACTGAGTGAGAAAAAGCAAACCCCTGAGGATTACTTAGGAACAGGGAGGACAATACATCTGAGCGCAGTCTTGGAGGAGAGGCAGCATGCAACTTACACCCAGAAAATGAAAATGCAAATCTGTTAAACATCGGCCAGGATGTTCAGGCTCGTCCTGTTCTTGAAGCACAGGCTGGAAACGACCAGCTTAGAAACATATTTTGTTTGCCCAGCATGATGTTTTAAACAATTCTGAATTGGTTGTCAACAGGTTAAAAACAAAAAAATCAGGAATTTTTAATGTTTTTCAATTCTGTCTTTTCCTGGAAAGTCAGAAATTGAAAAAACTAGGAAAACCAGCAGGAGCTGCCCACTTTCAGCTAGGCATGAGCTCCCAGGGAAGACTCCAGGGCCCTTGCCTGTCTCCCTCATCGCACCGATCCCTAAAGGCATTTGCACTAGTTACCCTGGCTTCAAGGAACCAAAGAAGAAATGTGACCTCTCTGTGCCTCACTCTACTTCTAATAAAAATTCCTGCTACAAAGATTTCAAACCTCAGACATATAAAATAAAAATTAGATAATGTCTGCAAATTACCTAGAATTCACTGTGATGGTCTCATCCTTAGCTGCCCACTGGAATCACTGGGGAGGTTTTTAAAAACCTGATGCCTGAGTTCTACCCACAGAGATACTATTTTCTTAGTCTGGAGAACAGCCTGGGCATCAGGATTGCAGCAAGCTCCTCATGGGTAGCGAAGGTTGAAAACTCCCGCCTTCCGAGGATGCAAGTTGTTGACTATGAAGCGTTAAGTTTATTCCAAAGTCAACCTCCCAGTACAATTTCCTTGCCTCTTGCTTTCACAATAATTCATATCACTTCTTATTTTTAGAAAAAAAAAAGGCTATTATTGCAAAAGCCTACCAAATGCCATTTACAAACTGGAAAAAAGGTCAAAGTGTACTCTAGCTTTTACTATTCATTTTCCCTCCAAAACAATTGAAGAATGAAAAACTAAGGAAAGGAGGGGAAATTATCCTAAGAGACAAAACTCAACCAGTACAAATAGTTCAAATACAATAAGAAGAGACCCACATTAGCAGGAGTATACAAAAAATACAATTGCTTTGAAATTCATCAGTGCACTAAGTGGAAAAACTTACAAATATTAAAAAAAGAACAACTTCTCTAAGACATTTCCGTAATGGCCCAGTTTTTATCTTAAGACGTGAATGCCAAATTATTACCTCTCTTCAAGCTTTCTTAGGTAATGTGCATTTATATTTTGGCTTCCAATCACGAGAAAGGCAAACTACTGTCATCTAATAATTTTCCAACTGTCATACTACCCTACATTCATTTGAAAAGTACATTTTCAAAATGTTTCACATTCTAATAATGGCTTCTATTTACTGGACTTCAGCCATGCATCAGACAGCACGCTAGGCACTTTATATGCCTGGTCTCAAATCAGTTCAACAACCTTACAAAGTTAATTCTATTATCTCGTTTTACAAACTTTAAAAAACAAGCTTCTGAAAGATTTTAAATCATGTACATGATCATTGAGCACACAGGCGACAGCACTTGGATCCAAACCCAGGTCTCTGTCTGATGTATGTTCCTTACACTAAACTATCTTGTTTAATTAACACAATCCATAGGCAGGGAGGCCTGTGCCCAATTATCCCCATTTTCCCAGTTAAAAAACAGAGAGGTTAATGATTTGCTCCATATCACAGAATGAGTTAGCAGGAACCAAGGCTAGAATCTGCCTTCCCGCTCTCCATTCCATGTTCCTTCCGAGAACCAAATCATAATTTACATACATGTCATAAAAGCTATATCAATGGCAGTTATGTATTACTCATGGACGGAAATCGAATTTCCTGATTTCTGAGAATAGTAAACATTGCTGTAAATATGGCTTGGCCTTTACACAGGTCTAGCACCATCATGCACCTTTGTTCCAGGCCACCTATGAATCAGGTACCAGGCTCAACTCCTTTATTTGTTCCAGAATCCTATGAATGATAAAGCTAATAACATCAGGGCATAAGCACTCTGTCTAGGCCTGTGTCTTGTCTTTGGCTGCCCCGACACCATCACCAGACAATCAGCAGGACATCCTGAGGAAGGGTAAACATCATCATACACAGGCTTTTTCTTTATTTGTAAAAATCATAAAGAGATGCATCATAAAAATCCAGCAAGAGGTTTTATCTCCATGAGTCACACTATTTGAAGTGGGCTCCCAGGGGAGTACATTGGTGTATGTCCTGACAAGAAGGTCTCCTCTTCGTTAAGCTGCCAATACTATATTCTCAAACCTGTATTCCAGAAACTGTGTGTGTCTATGATGTGCTGTGGCCAAGAAGTAATTCTCAAAAACAAATGGATACGTTTACAGGTCCCCAACAATTCTTTATTCAGCTAAAGGGGCACCACACTGTTCGTTTAGCAGCATCTCCATGATTCTAATTCCCTTCTGGGCACCCTGTCTTAAGAATGTACTGGGAAAAGCTTCCAAAATGTAGCGGAGAACTCCAGCTCCCCTGATTGAAATCCTGCCTCTTTGCGTGAACTCTGTCCAATTTGGATTTTCTACACTTTCCTCAAAGACAGATTCTTCCTTCATAGATGCATACTGTGTTCACGTGAGGCATTGACTCCGTACAGCCATTTTTCTTTCCTGAGGATTGAGCCTCGATTCCTTTTCTAACAGGATATTGTGTACTTTTAAAATGCTTATCTTCTGCAAAATTTCTGGCACCACATTCTGACAGATTGCGATCCTCTTTCTATAGATGACCCCTGTTGATTCATCCTCTTTTTTTCCTCCACGATTTTTACAGAGATGATATTTTTATCCATGGAGTTGGGGTACTTGTGGAACAAGCTAGCAACCACCTGCTCCAACGGGTACTCGTTCACCTGGCGCACATCCACCGTGACCCCCATCCCCACACGTCAGCCCAGGTGCCCACCACACCTCCACCTCTGCTCGGCTGCGACCCATGGGCATCCCTTGGTATGTTGTGTTTAAATTTGCATTTGTCTAAAGAATTTTAAAAATTTCTACTTACTATCTTACTTACATTTCTGTCTTAATTTCTTTATTGATTCAATGGTCATTTAGAGCATGTTTAATTTCCATGTATTTATATAGTTAACAAAGTTCTTAGTATTGACTTCTAGTTGTATTAGATCTGGTCTGATAATATGCTTTATGATTTTGATTTTCAAATTTGTTGATTTGTTTTGTGGCCTAACACATGGTCTATCCTAGTGAATGTTTCTATGTTTAGGAAAAGAATAATATACAGTGAGTAGACTATTTTGTAAGCATCTGATAGGACCATTTGACCAGTGTACTAATTCTGTGAATAAAGCATTGAAGTTGCCAGCTATTACTCTACTGGAGTCTCTCATTCTCTCTCTCAATATTTTGTGAATCTGGGTGATACAGTGTTACATGCAGGTATATGTAGAACTGTTATATATGCTTGCTGAACTAATCTCTTTCTACCATCATATAATGATGTCCTTTGTTTTTTCTTACTTGTCTTTACTTAAAATCCTATTTTATCTGATCCCTGCTCATTTTTGGTTTCTATTTGCATGGAATATCTTTTCTACACCCTTTACTTTCAGTCTTTGTACAGGTAAGGTGAATTTCTTGTAAGCTGTACATAGTTACATGTTGGTTTTAATCCATTCAGACAATCTATCTTTTAAGTGGAGCATTTAGTCCATTTACATTCAAGTAATTAATATGGATACATAACGTTTTGTTCTCGTCATTTTCTTGATTGTTTTCTAGTTATGTTATAAATTCTTTGTTTCTTTTTATTGGAGTTTGGTGAAATTCTGCAATGGTGTCATTTGATCTCCTTTGTATTACTGCTTTACTAGTGAATTTTATATTTTCATGATGGTAAATGTCATCTTTTTGTTTCCATGCTAAGACTTCCTTGAGGATTTCTTGTGTAGTCAGTCTAGTAATGACAAAGTCTATCAGCATTTGCTTGTTTGGGAAAGACTTTTCTTCTTCATCTACGAAGGTTAATTCTTGCTGGATATAGAATTCTTGGCTTACAGGGTTTATTTTTCTTCAGAACTTTGAATATATCATCCCATTCTCGTTTGACCTGTGAAGTTTCTGCTGAGAAGTTTGCTATTAGTCAGATAGGGTTTCCTTTATAGAAGACTAGACTCCTTTCCTATTTTTAGAATTTTCTCTTTATCTTTGAACTTAAATTATCTGATTAAAATGGCTGTGGTGATGTCCTGTTTGCTTTGTATTTGCCTGGGTATTGCTGAGCTTTCAGTACCTGAACATCTCTTGCTAGACTTCAGTAGTTTACATCTACTATTTCATTAATTAAGTTCTCTAAAACTGGTGATCTCTCTTCGCTCTTGGGGATACCGATATTTCATAAACATGGTCACCTCATGCTCCAAACATCTTGAACTCTCTGTTCATTCTTTTATTCTTTTTTCTTTGTCTCTCTGAATTACTTCAAAACACCTGTCTTTAAATTTTGAAATTATTTTTCTGTAGTCCAAATACTGTTTTGCTTGGTCTAGTTTATTGTTGAACTTCTCAAATGTATTTTGTATTTCCTTCAATTAATTTTTCAATCCTAGAACTTATTTTGGTTTTTATTTCTTCTCATTCATATCCTGAATTGATTTTCTGAATTCTTTGTATTGGTTTTCAGATTTCTCTTGCCTCTCCTTGGGCTTCTTTAACATCAATATTTTGAATTATGTGGAATTTTATGGATTTGTTTTCAGTTAAGATCTACTGATAGGGAATTACTGTGTTCCCCCTGGGAGTGTCATATTACCCTGATTTTTCATGTTTTTTTGTGTCTTTATGTTGATTTCTATGCATCTGGGTTTACAATCATGTCATCTTTTTGAGTTTATCTTCATTGAGGGCTGGAGCTCTTTCCTGAAAATGTTACTATGATGTTAGTTGAGTAAGGCCCTTTAGCTTTGCTTCTGGGTACATTCAATAATGAAGTCTTTGTATGATGTCTCTGGCTATAAACAGTGTTAATAGTATCAGGATATTAGTAATACCCTAATAGTGTTACGGTGCAGTTATTAGTAGAAGCTGTGAAGTTGTGCTGGGGACTGGAATGCCAGATGGGCCCATCTTCAGGTTTCAGTGGTAGTGGTAATAAACTAAGCATGTCTGCCCTTCTGTGCCAGGGCAGCTTATGCCAGCACCAGTGTTGGCAGTTCCAGGAGGACTGATTCTTGGGCCTTGGGTGGCTTTCTCAGATGTCAGTTGTAGTAGCTTTATACCGGGAGAGTAAACAGTCTCTTTAGCTCTTGGGAAGCCAGTGTGGTGTTGATGTGGAAGCAGTGGAGAGATGGTCTTCTGAGTCCAAAGTGCTGTGCACTTGTGTTGGCAGTGTTTGCCATAGCCTGTGAGGGCTGACCACCAGACTAGTGAGTGGCACTTGCAGGTAAGAGCCAGGTAAGGTAGTAGTATTAGGTGTTTATGTCCAACCTCATTGCCCTATGAAGAATGGTGGTGTATTGGGTTGTGGAAACCAGAATCCTGGATCTCATACTCTCATGGGGGTAGGAGGTGTAGCTGGGCAGAACTGGACCAGACAAGTTTCCACTCAAGCCTTTCAATAGTGAGTGCATGCACTACCATGATAGGAAGGGATAGGGTGATCCTTAGGCCCCTGGAAAAATGCTTAGATGAAGGGCAGCTGTTGCTGCACTGTGGTCTTTTTATGAGGAGGGTGGGGCTGGTAAAGCAGCCACAGCCTTCATTGGCAGGTGAGGGACTTGACTTGCATCTCCTGATGACCCAGTCTCTAGTCACAGCTATTACAGCTGACCCGTACTGGGGAGTCACTCCTGGCTCCTAGCCGGTCCCTGCCCCACAGCAGGCTGCATGTTCTCCCTGAACAGGTTTTTAGTACAGATAAACATGCCCTATTCTCGGGGGGAAATGCCGCAAAGGAAAACATGATTGCTTTTGAACCAGTGCCAGACAGTGAGGAAGAAGATATAGAAGAGACAGTGCCAGAAAGCTGACATTAGACAATCTGGCAGAAGGGTTCTGATTATTCAAGACTACTTTTGACTTCTTTTACAACATGGACCCTTCTATGTTCACAAACAGTGAAACTGAGGGAAATGGTGGAAGAAGGTTTGGTACCATACAGAAATGTTTTTAGAGAAGTAAAAAGACAAACAGAAATCATGGTATTATTTCCATAAAGTTACACTGAGTGTACCTGCCTCTCCTGCCACTATCTCAACCTTCTTCCCCTCTTCTCCCTCTACCACCAACACAGCAAGACCAAGCCCCCTCATCTTCCTTTCACACAGCTTACTCAGCATGAAGGCAAAAGATGAAGACTGTGTGATGATCCATTTCCATTTAATGAACGATAAATATATTTTTCTCCCTATGATTTTAATAACATTTTTTTCTAATTTAGCTTATTATAAGAAAATGGAATACAATACATATACAAAATACGTGTTAACTGACTTTAGTTATCAGTAAGGCTTCCAGTCAACAATAGGGTATTAGAAGTTAAGTTATGATAAATCAAAAGTTGTACATGGATTTTAAACTATGTACACATCATTTCTCCTAACCACTATGTTGCTCGATGGTCAACTGCAGTTTTAAAAGGGTAATTCAGCAGTATTTATAAACATAAAATTATTTGTACTCTTTGGTCTCTAACGCCTACATCTTGAAATTTATCTTGTAAAAAACAGTAATATAATAGCACAAAGATATGTACAAAGGTATTTATGTGAGCTTGCGATTGTACACACATAAAACTTATCAAAATTTCAACATGTCTGAAACTAGAGAGGACAATATAATGAAATCTCACTAAGCTGCCCATCATCTAGTGTCAACAATTATCAGTTTATGGCCACCCTTATTTCCTCTATACCTCCTCCCCATCTCATACCCTCTCCATTGGTGTTATTTGGAAGCAAATCCTGGACAGATAATTTTATTGAACTCTTGTAAAAGTTGAGGTTGTAGGACTGAGATATTCTTTTCCTTGGTGGCCATCAGCCAGGGACAGTCTTTGCTCCTGGAGGTTTCATGTAATCTTTCTCATGCATTCCTTATGGATTCCCCAGCAATATCAGATCAAGTCCATTTCATACTTAAATCTCTTAGACCTTTTTTTACCATATCTTTCTGACTCCACCTGGAGAAAGTTCTCTGGCTCATTTAATTAGATTGAACCTACCTGAATAAGACAGGCTAATTTTCCTATAACCTAATTATATGCAGAGTCCCTTTTGCCATGGAATATAGCTTATTTGCAGATTCTGAACATCTGGATGTGAACATCTTTGTGTGTGTGTGTGTGGGGGGGGATGATATGGGGTACTACCACTACTCAACCACTTATTTTCAGGAAAAGTTTCTCTTTCCCAGGTTATATGAGATTCCACCTTTTTTTCCTAGTATTTATATGGGTTTATTTATTTACACTTCCCTTATTATATAATTTATTATGGTGTTAGGAGCAAATACAATTCTATCTTTTAAACAACTGAATATGGTCATTTTATGGAAATGTTCTTTATTAGAAAGTTGATGTTCATCTTTTCCCCACAAATTTGAACTTGCCTTTATCATATGAACAAACCTTCATATGGTTTGTTACTCTTTTCCATTGGGATACCAATATGAAACTTTTAGTTCAAGGGTCTTTTAAAGTATCTTTAAACCTTGAGACTAGCTGCCTTTCATTGTTCCTTTGCAGGATTTTCTCAGCTTTTTTTGTTTGTTTGTCCTTCTAAATGAATTTTATAATTATGTACCTAAAAGAAGATAAAGTCTGACAGTATTTTTATACACATGGTACTACATTTGTAAATTAACCTAGGGACAAGTGATTTTTGTAAAATGCCTTTTATGTGGAGTGACTATGGGTTTTACTCTTTAATTCTATGTATGCGATGAATTAATGAATTTTCTAATAAAAATATAAACTAGAACAAACCCCACTTGGTCATGATATATTTTTTTTAAATATGCTTTTGGATTCCAATTGCTAATATTTAAAAAGTTGTCAATGATATTCATAAGAGAATGGCCTGCAGCACAATCTGTGATAGGTTTAAGATAAATGTTACATTTTCTTCTTAAATTTGAAATTTTCCTCCTTTTTGATGTTCTGGAAAAGTTTCAAAACCATTGAACAATTTTATTTTTACAATTTTGGGAGAATTTATTCAAACATCTGAGCGGAACATTTTATTTTAGGCATTTTAACTTTCCTATTTTCCTTTTTTTTCCAAAATATTAAGTGGGGGTATAAATGTTTATCATATGAATACACTATATAATGTTAAAGTCAGGGCTTTCTGTGCACCAGTCACCAGGATCATATACCCAATAACCAAGTTTTCATCCCTTATCCCTCATTTCACCCTATTCCCTTCTTAGTTTCCAATGTCCTTTATGTCTGTGCCCATCACTTACCTCCACTTATCAGTGAGAAATGAGTGTTAGTTTTTCCATTCCTAAGATACTTCACTTAGGATAATGGTCTCTAGTTCCATCCAAGTTAGCAAAAAACAATATTCCATTCCTTTTTATAGTTGAGTAGCACTCCACAGTGTGTGTGTGTACGTATGTATGTACACACACATTTTCTTTATCTGCTCATGAATCAGTGGGCACTTAAGTTGATTCCACATCTCTGCAATTGTGAATTCTGCTATGATAAACATTTGTGTGTGGGTGTCTTTTTGATAAAATGTCTTTTCCTTTGGGTAGATATCCAGAAGTGGGATTGCTGCATCAAACTTTTAGCTCTTTGTCTGGAATCTCCATACTGTTTTCCATAGAAGTTTTACTAGTTTGCAGTCCCAATAAGAGTGTATACAGATACCTTCTCTACATCCTTGCATGCATCTGTTGTTTTCTCACTTTTTAGTGATAGCCATTCTAACAGGGGTAAGGTGGTATCTCCTTGTGGTTTTAATTTATATTTTCCTGATAATTAGCGATGTTGAGCATTTTTTCATATGTTTATTGGCCGTTTATCTATTTAGGAAAAAACAGGTCTTTTGCTCCCTTTCTGATGAGGTTGTTTTTTTCCTTTTATCCTTGCTGTTTTCTTTGAGTTCTTTGTGGATTCTGGCTATTAATCCGTTCTCAGATGTATAATTTTCAAATATTTTCTCAAGTTTTGTAGGTTGACTTTTTACTATTGATTATTTCCTTTGCTAAAGACTTCTAATTAAGTCCCACTGAAAAAAATTTTTTTTGCTGCTATATTTTGCCCTTTGGGTTTTAGTCATAAATTCTTTGCCTAGGCCTATCTCTAGAACAGTTTTCCTATGATTTCTTCTGTAATTTTTATGATTACATGATTTACATTTAAGTCTTTAATATATCTTGAATTGATTTTTGTATGTGGTGAGAGAGAAGGGTCTTTTGTTCTTTCTGCATTTGGCCATTCAGTTTTCCCAGCACCATTTGTTTTATGTCTGCTTTGTCAAAGATCAGTTGTTTATATCTATATGGTTTTATTTATGGGTTCTATATTATGTTCCATTGGTCTATGTCCCTACTTTTATACCAATACCATGCTGTTGTGGGTGTTTTAGCCTTGTAGTATAATTTCAAGTCAGGTAATGTGATACCTTACGATTTGTTCTTTTTACTTAAGATTGCTCTGGCTATTTAGGCTCATTTCTGATTCTACATGAAGTTTAGGATTATTTATTTTAGTTCTCTGAAAGAAGGTGTTAGTATTTTGATGGGGCATGCATTGAATCTATAGATTGCTTAGGGCAGAATGGACATTTTAATGATGTTGATTCTACCAATCCATGAGCATGGGACATTTTTTCAGTTTGTGTGTGTGATCTATGATTTCTTTTGTCAGTGTTTTTTTTATTTTTTTATTAAATCATAGCTGTGTACATTAATGCAATCATGTGCTGGTTTTATATACAATTTGAAATGTTTTCATCAAACTGGTTATCATAGCCTTCACGGCAATTTCTGAGTTATTGTGTTAAGACATTTATATTCTACCCCTTGTAAATTTCACATTCCTTGTAGAGATCTTTTATTTCCTTTATAGTTATTGTAAGTGGTATTAGGCTCTTGATTTGACTCTTGGCTTGACTGTTATTAATACATAGAAATGCTACTGATTTGTGTATGTGGATTTTGTACTAATCAATTCTAGGAGTCTTTTGGTGGACTCTTTAGGGTTTTCTAGATACAGGATCATACCATCAGCAAACAGATAATATGACCTCCTTTTTCTGATTTGGATGCCTTTTACTTCTCTTGCCTGAATCTGGTTGCTAGTACTTTCAGTTTCATAGAAGTGCTTACAAGTGGGCACTCATGTTTTCTACTAGTTCTTAGGGGGAATGCTTTCAACTTTTGCTCCATTCAGTATAATGTTGCCTGTGGGTTTGTTATATATGGTTTTTATAATTTTGAGCTATGTTTTTTCTGTGCCTAGTTTCTTGAGGGCTTTTATCCTGAAGGGAGCTAGATTTTATCAAATACTTTTCTGCATCTATTGAGATGATCATATGATATATGGTCTTTGTCTTTGCTTCTATGTATGTGACGAATCTCATTTGTTGGTATGTTTATGTTGAACAATCCTTATATCCCTGGTATAAAACCCACTTGAATATGGTAGATTATCTTTTTAATATGCTGTTGATTAGGTTTGCTAGTATCCTGTGTACTTTTTCATCCGTGTTCATAAGGGATATTGATCTGTAGATTTCTCTTTTTTGCTGTTGTTACATCCTTTCTTGGCTTTGGTATTAAGGTAATAAATATTGGTTTTGTAGAATGAGTTAGGGAAGATTCCTTTCACCTTGATGTTATAGAATAATTGCTGTAGGATGAATGCCAGTTATTCTTGTAGGTCAGGTAGTATTTGCCTGAGAATCTACCTGATCTGGGGCTTTTGTTGTTGTCAGTGTTGTCGTGAGGCTTTTATTACTGCGTTAGTCTCACTACTGGTTACTGATCAGCTCAGGATTTCTATTTCTTTCTGATTCAGGCCTGGGAGGTTGTATGTTTCTAGGAACTTATCTATGTCCTCTAGGTTTTCTAGTTTTGTACACAGAGGTTTTCGTAGTATTTATGATGTTTTGTATTTCTATGCCATCAGTTTTAATGTCTCCTTTTTCATTTCTGATTGAGTTTGTCTGGGTCTTCTCTCTTCTATTTCTGGTTAATATGGCTAGACATTTATTGATTTTTGTCTACCTTTCCAAAGAATGAGGTTTTGTTTTGTTGATCTTTTGGGGGTTTTTTTATTCCTAGTTTTTTGGTCTGAGCTTTGCTATTTCTTTTCTTCTGCTGGCTTTGGGTTTGGTTTATTCTTTTTCTACTTCCTTAAGATGTGTTATCAGGTTGATAATCTATGATCTGTCTTTTTAATGTAAGCATTTAATTTATGAACTTTCCCCTTACCATTACTTTTTCTTTATTCCACACGTTTTTGTGTTCTCTTTGTCATTCAGTTTGAAGAATATTAGGATTTCCATATTAATTTCATCACTGACCCAAGGATCACTGAGCAGCAGGTTCCTAATTTTCATGACTTTGTGTAGATTTGAGAGTTTCTCTCAGAATTGATTTCTAGTTTTACTCCAGTGTGGCCTAAGAAGATACATGGTATGATTTTGATTTTTATTAGCTGAGACTTGTTTTATGGCTTAACATATGATTAATATTAGACAATATCCCATGTGCTAATAAGAAGAATGTATATTCTGTAGGTTTGGAGTAGAGTTTTATGTAAATGTCTGTTAGGTCCATTGTATCTAGATTCCCGTTTAAGTCTAGCATTTCTTTGTTGATATTCTGTTTTCATGATCTGTTAAGATTTGTCAGTGTTATGTTTAAGACCCTGGTGATTATAAAATCGTTTATTTTCTTGCTTAGATCTAGTAGAACTTGTTTATGAATCTAGGGGATCCTGTATTGGGTTCATATATATTTAGAATTGTTATGTCTTCTTGCTGAATTACACCTCCCCAATCATTATAAATGTTTTTCTCTTTTTTTCCTACTACTGTTGATTAAAAGATTAAACTAGTGTTCCTACTACTACTTGTCTTTTTTCCCTACTACTGTTGATAAACAAATACCTGCTTGTTTTTGGCTTGTTTTTGGATATAATTTTTTTTCTCCATCCTTTTACCTTGAGTCTATGAGTTCTTGCAAGTTAGATGAGTTTGGGAGACAACATATACTTGGACTATATTTTTATCCATTCAGCCTGGCTGTCTTTTATGTGGAGACTTAAGAATGTTCACTTTCAGCATTAGTATTGATATGTGGGATATTGTTCATGTTGAATGATGCCTTGTTTTATTTTCTCTTTTGTGCTTTTTTTTTTTGTAATAAAAGCTGTTAGCTTTAACTTTGGAGTGCTTTTACCCTAGTATATAGTTAGTTATTGAGCTGTTGCTTGTATAGTACCCTTTTGAACATTTCCTATAAGGCAGGTCTAGTGGTGGCCAGCAGTTCTGTTTAAGAAGACTAAAAATGAAGCCCTGAACCTTTCTGGCTTACAAGGTTTCTGCTGACAAGGCTGCTATTAGCCTGATGGACTTCCCTTTGTAGTTTAGTTGTTGCTCTCACCTTGCAGCTTGTAGGATTTTCTCCTTCATTTTGACTTTGGCCAGAATGACGACTGTGTGTCTTTTGCCTTTTCTTCTTCTCCCACAGGGATACCTATAATATGTATATTGGCTTACTTGTTATAGTTCCATATTTTTCAGAGTGATTATTGATTTTTCTTTATTCTTTTCTTTGCATATTTGGGTGAGTTAGTTTGAAAACCTTGCCTTCATACTCTGAGATTTTCTCTTGTGCTTTATTAAGTCTCTTGTTGAAGGATTCTGCTAAATTTTCAAATTCCCTAAATAATACTTTCATCTCTTTAAGTTTTATTCTGTTCTTTTCTATCTCTTTAGTGATTGTTTCGTTTTTTTTCATTCATATCCTAAGATAGTTTTTGGCTTCTTTGTGTTGGTTTTCAACTTTCTCTTCAATTCCATTCATGTTATTTGCCATCCATATTCTGAATTCCATTTATGATATTTCAAAAATTTCCTTTTGGTTGGGGTTTGTTGTTATAGATCTATTACATTCCTTTGTGGGTATTGAACTAGCTTGGTTCTTTTGCTGGTTTCTTCTCATTGGAGGCTTCTACTTTTGGTTCAGGGCAGGTAGATTTGCAGTGCATCTACTTGCAAGCTTTGATTCTTTCCTTGAGAGCAGCGTATGTAGGCCATTTCTAGTCTGCGGTCTTGGTTTCTCTCCTAACTTTTCTATTTTATTTCAAGATACTTGTCATTGAGAGTTGATACAAGACTAGTAAATTGTAGTTTTCTTAGAAATTATCCATGCCATTTAAGTCTTAATATGTATTTGCATAGAGTTGAATCTAGTAGTTTCTTATAATACTTAACATTTTTTGTTTTGATAATTATTCCTATTGCCATTTCTTTTTCTTCTTCTTCTTTTTTCTTTCTTTTTTTTGAGACAGAGTCTCACTATGTCGCCCTGGGTAGAGTGCCATGGCGTGATAGCTCACAGCAACCTCAAACTCTAGGGTTTAAATGATTCTCTTGCCTCAGCCTCCAGAGTAGCTGGGACTACAGATGCCTGCCACAATGCCCAACTATTTTTTGATTCTATCTGTCATTGTTGCTCAGCAGGCCTAGGCCGGGCTCAAACCTGCCAGCTTCAGTGTATGTGGCAGGAGCCCCACTGAGCTATGGGCACTAAGCCCCTGTTGTTATTTCTAATTTTGTATGTTTGTGCCTTCTCTCTTCCTCAATAGTTGATTGTGTTAGTGATTTATTTTGATGATTTTTTAAATGATCAAATTTTGAATTTATTAGTTCTATTGTTTCTCTGTTTCTTATATTTAATTTCTAGAGATTCTAATATTAATATCTGAATTTGGTTTTATTCGTTCCTACTTCCTTCTTTTTCGGATGAGGGAGTTGCTTTATTTGTCCTAGCTCTTAAACTTGTCTGATTCTTAAAATTTATTTTTGTTGATGTAAGTATTAAATGCTATATATTTATCTCTAATAACTCAAAGATTTTTATGTATAGGATTTTTATTAGTTTTATTTTCAAGAAATTATACAGTTCAACTTCAGAATTATTCAATAACATACTTTCAAAAATGTTTCCAAGTAACAGACCTTTGGTTGTTTTATTCATTTTTCATTGTATTACTTTCAGGTCAGAGTATAATTTTACTATTATTTCTATCCTTTGAAATTTACTGATGTTTATCAAACTTTGCTTTGTTGCTGAAGATATGGCCATTTTTTTTCTATTTCCACGAGCACTTACAAAAAGATATATCCTCCATTATTAGAGTTCGGAGTTTATTATAGGTTACATAACATAATTCATCGATTATGCTGTTTAGGTCTTCTATATCATCCCTATTTTTTGGTCCACTTGATCTTTCATTTTATCAATTTTATCTTTTTAAAGGACCCACTTTTTGTTTGGTTGCTGCTTTTACTTATTTATTTATGTTAAGTTTTTAGTTCACTTAGTTCTGCTCTGATGTTTATTTTTATTATTTTATTTTTTTGAGACAGAGTCTCACTATGTTGCCTTCGGTAGAGTGCTGTGGCATTGCAGCTCACAGCAACCTCAAACTCTTGGGGTTAAGTGACTCTCTTGCCTCAGCCTCCCAAGTAGCTGGGACTATAGGTGCCTGCCACAATGCCTGGCTATTTTGTTGTTGTAGTTTTCATTGTTTGGCAGGCCCAGACCAGGTTCGAACCTGCCACATCTGATGTATGTGGCTGGCGCCCTACTGCTGAGCCACAGGTGCTGAGCTTGATATTTATTATTTTTTTGTTTTGCAAAGTTTTTGTTTGGTCTGTTATTCTTCTAGTTCCTTGAAGTGCACTGCTGAGTTTGTTTGAAATCTTTCTGCTTTTTTTGATGTAAATGTATATTACTATAAACTTCTTTTTAGCATTGGTATTATGGTATCCCACAGGTTTTTAATGTTTCCATTTTCCATTTGTTTAAATTTTTTTTTATTTCCATCTTTATTTCTTCATTGCCATAGTGGTTGTTCAAGAGTTTGTTATTTAGTTAACATGTTTCCAGCATTCTTCTTGGTATTGATTTCCAGTTTTATTCTATTGTGGTCTGAGAAGATACTTGATATGATTTTGATCTTTGAAAAATTGTGTGAATGTTGTTTTGTGTCCTAACATATGGTCTATCCTGAAGATTGTTAATGGGCTGATGAAAAGAATGTATGTTCTGTAATTGTTTAATAAAATGTTCTGTAAATGCTAGGTCAATTTGAAATAGAGTCCAGTTTAAAGATAGTGTTTCTTTGTTGATTTTCTATCTAGATGATCAGTCTAACTCTGAAAGTGGGTGTTGAAGTCCTCCACTGTTATTGTATTAGAATCTGTCTCTTTAGATCTAGTAATATTAGCTTTATGAATTGAGGTGTTCCAGTGTTGGGTACATATATAGAATTGGCATGTCCTCTTGCTGGATTCAACCCTTTTTCATGCAGTGAGGACCTTCTTTGTCTTTTCTGTTTTTAAAATTGTTTTTGACATAACATCTATTTTATCTGATATAAGTATAGCTATTCATGCTCACTTGTGGTTTCAGTATCTTTTTCTACCCCTGTACTTTGAGCCTTTAAGTCTTTACAGGTAAAGTGCATTTCTTATAGACTACATCTACTTGGATCATGTTTTTTCCCCCCATTCAGCCAATCTGCATCTTTTAAGTGGAGTATTTAATCCATCTATATTCAAGGTTATTATTGATGTGATGTTTTATGCCTGGCGTATAAAACATTACATCAATAATATTCTGGTTGCTTTGTATATTCATTGTTCCTTTTTTTTTCTACTCATATTAGTTTGCCATATGGTTTGGTTGTTTTTTGTAGTGGTACCATATAAGTCCTTTCCCTTTTTTGTTTGTGTTTTTGGATATATGTTATAGCATATGTTATATATATGTTTATAGTATAGTTATCTTTATCTCTCCTTGAATGTTTTGTTACTTCTGCTTAATGTAAGCTGTTGCTGTGTTATTGGGATTTTTTCATAACTATTACATCATAAATTGTAGCATTTAGCATCATAATGTCCTTCTTTGTCCCCTTTTTTGGTCTGACTTCTGTCTTATCAGATATCAAAATAGGGCCTTTTTCTGTTTCAGGAAGTTTTCCTTTAGAGAAATCAGTATTTATTCTGTTGTATTGCACCGGTTGGTTGGTTTTTTTATTTTTGAGACAGAGTTGTCATTGTGTCACTCTCACTGGAGTGCCATGGCATCACAGCTCATAACAACCTTAAGTGATTCTCTTGCCTCAGCCTCCCAAGTAGCTGAGACTACAGGTGCCCACCACAATGCCTGGCTTTTTTTGTTGTTGCAGTTGTCATTGTTTACCTGGCCTAGGCTGGGTTTGAACCCGCCAGCCTCAGTGTATGTGGCCAGCGCTGTAACCACTGTTCTAAGGGCGCTGAGCCGTATTGCATTGGTTTTTCTTCTGTAGGAATTCTTATTTTACATATGTTGGATTTTTTTATTTTTTTTTTGATACAGCCTCACTATGTCACCCTCAGTAGAGTGCCATGGTGTCACAGCTCACAGCAACCTCAAACTCTTGGACTTAAGTGATTCTCTTGCCTCAGCCTCCCAAGTAGCTGGGACTACAGGCACCTGCCACAACGCTGGGGTATTTTTTTGTTGTTGCAGTTGTTTAGCTGGCCTGGGCTGGGTTTGAACCCATCACCCTAGCCCACTGTGCTATGGGCACTAAGCCCATATGTTGGATCTTTGCCTATCATATTTCTAGCAGTTCTTCTTGAATCCTTTTTCTCTCTTTGCTTATATTTTATTTTTTAAAATTTTTCCTCCTTTAACTTCTCTATTTATCATAAATCATGTTATTTGGTCATGTGATCCTTCGAAGTTAATTTTCATTTCTGAATTTTTTAATACTTTTTAATATTTCTAAGTATTTTCTTACGCTTTAATTCTCTAAAAAATGTTTTCTAATCACCTCATGTGAGTTTCTATAATCCTGAATTATGTTATTCTTTCATAAAATCTACCTTTATATTAATTAAGCTTATTTCAAAATACTAGGGTCAATTTTCATCTATTTGTGGGCATGTCTTTCTGCAGTGCTTTCATTATTATTATGGAAATTTTTCTCTTTATTGTGTCTTTTAAAAATAACTTTCTATGGAATTTGATTGCAATCCTTAACTGTTATTCATTTTTATGGGAAACTAGTTTTTCTATGCTTTAAGAGAGTGGAGTGGGTCTAGAAAGCTTTTTTTACCTTCCATATGTCTGGAGCTCCTGAGTCTATTGTGTTCATCAAGGAGGCAAAAGTATGGTCTTCTCTTTTCCTCCCTTTCATTAATACATCTTTTTCCTTTGACCCTATTGTGCCTGTTATGGCCAATTATTTCCCTTCATTGAGGGATTCACCAATAAGAATTACTTTGATTTGTAAATTTTAAGCATACATAGGACTCAGAATCTAGAGCATTCAACACCTCCATATCTTTCCACAGTTTCCTTAAATCCATAAATGGAAAGCTACAAAGTCT
Organism: Perodicticus potto; assembly: GCA_963574655.1. NCBI lineage: Eukaryota > Metazoa > Chordata > Mammalia > Primates > Lorisidae > Perodicticus > Perodicticus potto. Next base: position 5,342 of record CAUYRH010011125.1, on the reverse strand, counting down.
CTTCCATTTTCTGCTGTTTTTATGAGAATGCCCTTGGAAGCCCCTCCAATTAAGTACTTGAATTCTCCATCTCTCATGGCCATAAAAAGTCCCCTTACCTTCATTCAGCTTTTCCTATGAAGGTATTATTGTAGTGTGTGTGAGAAACCCTGCTATCAGTGTCTGTATTAACACAGAAATTTACATTCAAGTGAGCATCTGCTCCATAAGTTTCTGCCCTCCTTGAGTGTGCGTAGGACACCTACATGACTGTTTCACAGATGTACTCCCTGGCACTGTCTCTGAAGAGGGCTGTGTCTGGCTGGTGTGGCTGGGTGCTAAGAGCCAGAGGTGAAAGCTGCTTGGGGCTTGTCCCTTCCTCCTTCCTTACTGGGTCAATGAAAAAACAGTGTAATGGTATTTCAGTGTTGTCCCAAAAGGCTGTCACTATGCCATCCCCTTTATTACATACCTTTCATGTTTCCTCAAAGTGCCAGATTAGAGCTAAGGGTCTTCTTTCACAGCTGTTTCTACTGTATCAATTTCTTTGGTTGATGTTTTGTTGCATAGTAGGTAGAGACAGTGGGAATCTTGGTAATCCATTTATACATATCACTAATTAAATGTTCAGGCATTTGGCTACCTTAAGAGATTTATGCCACCTACCTGAGCTTCACTGAATTTCTTCATATTGACATTTAGAGCATTGTATAGAAATCACATTTCATCAATACCTATTGTGGGCCTTCTAGATATCTTGAAGTTTTTAGTTGGTCTTGTAGCCATTACTGATTTCTCCTAGTCATTTCTTTTTGGGGTTTATAAGAATATGCTGTCACTAAGTTTTGTGTTAGATGCTGTCTGTGGATTTTGAGACTCACTATCTTAGTTGCTTGTTCTATTATGAGGGGTTTCAGGGAAATTCAAATACTACAATGAGGTCATCTTTTCAGAATTCTTTGGCAGCACCGATTTCAGTAAAAACAACACAAGCACTCACCAATAGGACACTGGTTAAACAAATTATAATATATTTATACAACTGATAATATCATTGTAAGCAAAGAAAGGGGTCAATCTACATATACTGACTTACAGCTTTGTGAACCATTTTTTAAAAAATACATGAAAATTAGGGAAAAGACTAGATTCTTTTTCTGGTAGTTGGCATTACAGAGAACTCTTCTTTTCTTGCCCTCATAGCAACCTCAAACTCTTGGGCTTCAGTAATCCTTCTGCCTCAGCCTCCCAAGTAGCTGGGACTACAGGTGCCTACCACAACACCCACCTATTTTTAGAGACAGGGTCTCACTCTTGTTCAGGCTGGTCTTGAATGCCTGAGCTCAAGCAATCCACCTGCCTAGACTTCCCAGAGTGCTAGGATTACAGGCATGAGCTATCTTCCCTGGCCAGAACTTTTATTTTCTAAATTAAGCATTTAACTACATATCAGTGTTTGAATTTTATATAACACATATGCATTAACTTTTCATTAGAAGAATATATTTTAGAAGCAATGGTTATGCTTTAATTTAAAGTTAACATACAGATATTATTGTAAACCTAATACATATCTGTATAAATGGTAATATTACTTGCCTCCACAGTGGAAACTAGGTATCCACAGAACAAGCTTTGGAGTAGAACTTTTCACTAGAAACTATTTTCTACCTTTTGAATTCTGAAGCTTGTGTGTATTTGTTATTCAAAAAAAATTTTAAATTTCAGATTTTCTATAGAATAAAACTTCTTTGATGTAAATAATTCACACAAATTAAAAGGAATTTATTACAATAATATGTGTAAAACTATTTACACAAATTAAAAACTAATCTAAATTAGATAATTTAGAAAATAACAAAACAACTGCTTTTTTTTCCTAAAAAATTTATTAGCATAGGAAACTTTTAAGGGAGTAAATATAACCAAAAATTTTATACTGAAAACTAGTGTTACTATAATAATAATGTGGTCTAAGGACACTGAATTGGGTTCATTTGAGAGAAATATTTTAAATGGCATTAATTCCACTTATTTATTCTGGCAGTTGATAGCTTTTGAACTTATCAAATACTTTAAATAAAATTTGAAAAAGAATCAGTATCTTTGTGACAGCTTTTCCTTTGAATCATAGGTACAGTCCATAAAACAAGAACCAAAATAATCTGTTAGAACACGGGTCACCAAAGTATGGTCAGGCAAAATCTAGCCTGTTGTCTTTCTGTAACCTGTGAGCTAAGAATGTTTTTTGCATTTTTAATGGTTGGAAGAACATCAAAAGAAGAGTATTCTGTGACCTGTCAACAGAATATGAAATTTGTATTTGTGTCCATAAAGTTTTATTTAATTTATCCTTGAATAGTCATTTACATATTTTCTTTGGCTACTTTTGTACTACAAGGGCATAGTAGAGCTGTGACAGAAACTGTATGGCCCACAAAGCCTAAAATATGTATATATTATGGCCCTTTATAGAAGAGCAACACAGAAAATACTCTGCTTTAATAAAGTATTTCATTAACCTAGAAAAGCTGGGTCCATTAGAATCATAGGTTTTAAATCCTCACTCCAGTTTTACTTTGGTTCTAACAAAGTGACCACAGGAATAACTGGTTTGCTCCACAATTAGTAAATGTTTTCATTTTCATTCATGACTTAGGCAAATTCTTGAGACTAACAAATAAAGTATTCGAAATAGCATTCTTTCTCCTGAGCTAAAAATTCTTACCTCGCAGCTGTCACCTTAAGAGTAAAAAGGAAGACTAACATATCATTTTGTGCTGGGCCACATAATTAATGGACCAGTGCACACATTGATGGGTTTAGATGAAAAGTGACTGAAATTTGAACTATTAGCTTTCCCTTTCTTGTTACTTCAAAACTAGTTTAGGCTTTAAACATCAACTTACAGGTGTTTATCTTTTCTTACTTGTCAGATAAATAGGCTCGCTGAGACATACACAGTTTTGTGGTTTGGTTCACCTCAAAAATAAAAACCCAAGAATTCCCCAATTTAATCCACAGTTAAAGACTGTAAAGGTCCTCTAAGGTTGTATCCATGGACATATCCTTCAAAAATGAAAAATTAGAAGGGTCACTATTGAATAATGATTTACTGAGGAGTTATATGGAACAGTCTTTGCCTTAAAGTTTGAGCACTGAGTGGAATTTTGTCAGATAATTCATAAACAGTTTAATAAACTTTTAATGTTTATCTAAAAGATAGACATTTTAATTATTACCTTAGTAAAATAACACAAAAATTATTTTGTTTCCAATAAGGCTTTTAGTCAGCAAAGAAGGAGAGTATTATGGCAGATTTTCATCGCAAACTTTTCTGTACATTTTGAATTTTTTTGATGAGTTCATATTTCATTAAGAAAAGTTAAGATTAAGTTGTCTTCAGGAAGGAATATTTAGAATATTAAAAAGTTAATAAACTATAATTGTTTGTTATATCAGTTTAAAATTATAGTTAGAAAAATATGTGAATATGTGTTTGTTTCTGGATTTATTTTAATATCTTAAAGTAAAATTAGGCATTTAGAAGAAAATACAACATCCTTTAAAACATAGATTATTATTCTATAGTTCTTTATAAACGTAGTTAAAGTCCCCAGTGAAATTTTGGGCATTAATAGAAATTTTATTTCAGTATTTATTGTTAATAGTTAAGTTTTATAATACTTGTTTAAAACTTGCCGCAAAATAATTAGTAGAAAGATTTTTTTCTCCTTGGTCTGAAATAGTTGCTGCCCTATAATGAAGGGTGAATTAGATAATTATGATGTTTAAACATACAATTTAGATGTATGCATAAGGCCATAAATCTTCTTTGCATTGCTTTTCACTATTAGGGTTTATTATTTAGTTTCTTCCAGATGGATGCCTTTATAAGCCAAAACAGAGGAACATTTTCTGAATTTACCTTTAGGCCTTAAGACAAAAGAAATAGGGGCATTATAACCTTGCTTGTTTAAAGCATCACTGTGCTACTTTGGATGACAGTTTACAATTTATAAGTAGAGTGTGGTTTATAAAGTCACTGAAGCAGACATAAGCATAGATTTTTTCCTTATATATACTCCTGGCCTGTCAATCACACCTCCCCAATGCTTTGTTGCACAGGCATGCAAATAACTAAAACCACATTTTATCAGTTTTGTGCCCAAAGGCTTTTAAAAGTCTTGCAACCATACCAGTGTTTGAAAACCCCAGATTAAGGTCCTTAAGCGGAGATTTTAGTTTTATATAAAACAGTAAAATAGTCTTGAATTTTCTTATAATGATATGAGAATGATAAAAATTAGAATGTAACAAAATTTTCAAAACTTTGGTTTTCATGTATTGTTTTGTTTCCAACATTTTATATATAGTAACTTTCATACCCCTAGAACATATCAATGACTTAAAAATATATCATTTCCAGTGATTTTATGCATATTAATATATAATAAAAACAAAACAACAACAAACACCCATGGCTATACTGACTATACTACCTTCCCCTGGTATGCCAAATATGGCATCCTTAGTAATTTTTTTTAAATTTTTATTAAATCATAATTGTGTATATTAGTGCAATCATGGGGCACAATGTGCTGACTTCATATCATCCTTTGTAATTTTTATTTTTATATTATCTATCTGTATTTTATCTTGGTTGTGTAGTAATTTAGTATGCAGCTTTAACTTAAAGGCACAGATTTTTAACAGCTGAAGTAGGGTTTAAACAAAAAAACTGCATATGTTTAGATCCCTTAGTGTTCTCCAAACTTCTTTCCAAAAGGAACGTACTAGCTTGCATTACCACTAGCAGTGCAGAAGTGTTCCCTTTTCTCCACATCCATGCCAACATCTGTAGTTTTGGGATTTTGTGATGTGGGCTACTTTTACTGGAATTAGATGATCTCTCAAAGTGGTTTTGGTTTGCATTTCTCTGATGATTAAAGATGATGAGCATTTTTTCATGTGTCGGTAGACTGTGCGCTTGTCTTCTTCAGAGAAGCTTCTGTGTTCATGTCTCTTGCCCACAATGAAATGGGATCTCTTGTTCTTTTCTTATTAATAAGTTTGATGGATTTTGTGGATTTTGGTTATTAGACCTTTGTCGGAAATATAACCTGCAAAAATCCTCTCCCATTCTGAGAGCTGCCTACTTCCTTTACTTACTGTGTTCTTGGCAGTGCAGAAGCTTTTTAGTTTGATCAGATCCCAGTAATGTATTTTTGATGTTGCTTTAATTGCCCGGGGGGTCCTCCTCATAAAGTATTCTCCCAGGCCAATTTTTTCAAGTGTTTCCCCTGCACTCTCTCTAAGAATTTTTATAGTTTCATGTCTTAAGTCCTTTAACCAATGAGAGT